>JAPESX010000077.1:0-31314 GCA_029590615.1 Nemania bipapillata | reverse complement strand
TGTTGAAGAGTGAGCGAGCGGCTCCTTAGGTAGCAAGGGCCCGCTTTGAGAATTCGAGGCGGTGTTGGGCACATTCTCATACCTTAGCTTTTCTAGTAGTAAGCTAACATGTTAGGGTGTTGTGGATGATGGCATTGGTCTGAGCTGGAAGGAGGTTGATCTATGCCCATTAGCTCAATACAAGAAGAGTATATCATAAGTCATGATAGTTTTCAACATCTTTACTCACGCTCTCGCCTCCCCCCTCGCTTCCCACCCCCACGCAAGCGGTTGATGTCACCCGTGCCCAACTACCTAAGGAACAGCAGATCGATACACGGCCGACGCCGTGCAGAGTGCCATACAGAAGGAGGAGGGCACAGCAGCTGGAACGCTGGACGACGTACCACAGCGCGGGTCGGAAGGAACACTGCGGAGAATATTTTCAATCCGAGACATGGATCTTCAGTTGCAGGAGATGCCCGTCCTCCTCGCGGCAGCGGTGACCCAACCCTACCCTGCTGTCGCGACGCGCAATGGAAACCTATGTATGCAAAAGCAGGCCTACGTTTCTATGAGGACGTGAGGTTGTGCGGCAGACATAGACAGACAGTCTGACAGATACACGAACGAGTCGGAAGTGAGGCGCCTAAGGTCGCGCTGGCAGGATGCTGTGCTCGTCTCACGGTCGTTTTTTACGCTGACTTTCCCTCTCTCTCTCGCCACTCTCCGCCTTGGTATTGCTTTGGTGTCTCACTCGCCCGGTATATCTAATGGTTCTTTATACTGTTGCGTAACTGGAAATGCACGACACACCATCGTGAGCCTCGAATGCCCGATACTCCGAACGCGCACGGCCTATGAACTTGAGGTGAGTAAGCGAGGAAACGAGCGGAAATGATGACGGAAAGGGAGGCGTATGTATAGATCTGCTACGCATCACTGTTCACGTGGGACAGAGCCGCTGCGCGCATGCGTTGTAGCGGTATGCAGGTAGTAGGTATGGCAAAAGAGAGGCAGGGAGGAGCGGAAATTGCTAAGTAAGCCCCGGGTCGGCGGAGGTCGGCTCTCGTAGGGGGTACAGAGCGCACTGCATGTTGACAAACGGGCTTGATTATAATTTTGATTGGTACCACGAGATATCAAAGGCCGAACTGAACTCCCTTGCATTTCCTTTCCGGGACATACGGCCCGGTCTCGCCGAAGGAATCCTCCCAATTCCTCACCCGATTCTTAGTAAAGGCCAGATATTTCCCAAGTCATGCTTCTCAAGTCGTGGTCCTGTAGAAATTGGGCTTGTGAGAGAGCGGTGTGGGCTGTGGATTTTCACTCCCTTACTCCATGTTTGTGGCGCCCTGGACAACTCCGACGATGTTGTACCGCTTTGAGAAGAAGGTGATCCAGTCATTTAGCACACCTTTCCTCGTCTCATCCAGATCTTGCCATTCTGGCAGTACGTCCTCAGGCTCCTTTGACGACTTCGCTAATGCGCGTGACGCGTCCTTGCCTACGAACACTAGAGAGAGACAGGTTAGTCAATTAGTTCATATACTCTGTGCAAGAGCGACATTAAGGTTGTGTTCTGTTATTTTGGTGAGACGTATTAGATTGTAAGCCAAGAGAAAGATCGCTAGTGGACTTGAGTATTACAGACCATCCCTGTAACGTGCTACAATGAGGTGGCTAGATACGTTCACTAGACGTAACCGAGGAACGCATACAATCAACAAGTGATTGATTGTATGCCGACAAAAACACGATTTCGCGACTTACCGTGGTAGTTTCCCCCCTTCTCATACATCTTATTCCCTGTGACATCGTATACCTTGCCCTATAAAGGTGTTAGAGAATCTGTTGAGGTGTGTAGCTTGAACCTGTATAGCTATAGTTGTCGCCGCTTAACATGTCTGTGAATAATTCATCGAGGGCCCCCAATGAGACGAGAGCGATTGGGGGTGCGATGACTTGCCTTGATGGCTACGTAAGCTTTCCGCCCGTCCGTTCCTTGGTGAATCTCATCAGTATTCTGTAGCCGTGTATATCGAAGATGATGGATCTGAAGTTCATAGTTGGACATACCATCTGCTTGAGCCAGCTCCTCTAGGGTAATGGGATCATCTTTAGGGGGGTCGAGATTTACCGGTGTCTTAGGCTCGAACTTGCCAGCCATTGTGAAGCAGTATTCTGTACCAAGAGCAATAATACGAGGGGATAAGGAGGGGTAAAGGTGGGATGATGAGATGAGACTACGATGAGGTATGATAAGAAAAAGCCTTTAAATGGCTGGAATGCTTATAAGTTACTGGCTCGACTGAGGATGTAGTCTAATTAGAGATATGTTCATGTAATATGTTTCACTCATTCCTGAACGACTCGTCATATGTTTCAACTTGCACATGATAATGGTAGGGTTATGTATTCTATACTCCGGCTATTACCGCGGTGGGGCCGGCTACAGCTGGGGCCACGAGATGCCGAGGCAGATCCACCAGCTGTCAATATAGATTTGACACCTGGTTCTTCATCAGTATCAATCGAATCGATAGGACATTTCTCGTTGATAAGCTCCCAAGCCCCAAGCTCGAACTCCGATATCATTGCATCATATCTTGTCGTCGCGCAAGCTCGATGGCATCGTTGTCTTTTAGCCCATAGCCATGCCAATTTAACTCATTCATTCATTGTGTACAATTAACACATATAATTTCATGGTTGGTTTATACAATGTCTGTATGTCGAGCTGCCGCACGCCGGCCTGCCAATGGCCTCTCCCAAATTCCATGTCTACACCAAGCTCCGATAGCCCGGTCCCAGCTGTTTAGCTCTATGCGCTCGGTGCGCTCAGCAACCGCTCGACGCCAGGAAAAAGACCTACTTGCGATCTTGCAGTTTCTGCAACGGCGACAGCAGTCATCATCGACTAAGAACAAACCAAGCGAACAGAAACCACCCATGCCACCAGCAAAACTCATATTTCGAGCTGTACGCCAGGGCCTAAACTTCCGACCTCTTTTCGGTGCCTTCCGTGGTCAGAACCTGCGAAATCTCTTCCGTCAGAGTCCTGAAGAGCTTGTGATTGCGCTTATTCTGTACGAAATCCTTTACTCGTCGATAGCCGGCGCACCATGCGTGTTGAAGCCATGCTAACCCGTGGTTCTGTTTGTGAAGTCTCTGCGGCTGCGCTGCTGTCTCTGTCTACGTCGTGTTTGCCTATTTCAACTACTTCCAGTCCGAACAGTTCACCCGCTTCCCTCCCGAGATTGCGAAATCTCTCCGCCGCGCATTGTACTATACCAATTACGCGCCAGATCCGAAACTGGCACACAAATACTATAAACTCGCCTTGGAGCAATGCACGCAAAGTGGGATGGATCCTTTCTCTGATGAAGTGATAGGCCTCAGGATTCAGCTTGCCGCGTGGTTGGAGAAGATTGGACGATTCCAAAACTCGATACAGGTCTTAGAGGAGCTATTGCGCGATTGCCAGAAATGGGTCGAGCTGATGGAAAAGAGTGTTAAGGATGGGCTTATCGACAAGGCAGGAAAATTAATAGGAGCGGCTGCGACACCGGTGAATACCTCGAAAGAGGGCGATGAATCTAATGGTGAGGAGGTCCAACCGGAGAACCTATGGGCAAAGCGCACTCGAGTTATGGGCAAATCGGTGGGTATTAGTGTCAAGCTTGGTGAGCTATATGCCGATGAGCATGTGCTCCAAGGAGATGCAGCCGGAAAGCATTTGATCTGGGCAGTCGAGACAGTTCTGAAGGAATTGCACGGCGCCAGGTTGAAGGTTTAAAAGAAGGAGAGGGCGATTGGATGACTCCCGAACAGATTGGAGGGGCTTTGGAAGGTTAGTAGACTGGCTTTTTTTGTTGTTGCGCTCTCTTTCGGTCGCAACATGACCTTTATTAACAAAACTTACAGCTTTGGGGAATCACTATGAGTCCAAGTCTCAGCACTACCTTGCGGCACCCTTATATTTACAAGCGGTAACACTTTCGCCGCCGAGCAGTTGTCACACTGCCGTACTAAGTAAGCGTCTTAAAATCATCTTTTCATTATATCCACGTATGATGCATACTGATCAACCCATTCGTCTAGTGAATAACCTAGCTATTTCTCTTGCCCAACAGCCGGTTCAATCCCCATTAAATACTGAACCGGCACCTACAAATCAGCCAGCCAGCCAAGCACCTACTCGGGCTGTACTCCTAGCTAGTGCTCGTTCATGGGCCTTACAAGCGTTGGGTACTGCAAAGAAAGTGACTGGTGAAGCTAGAACTGAGGAGTGTGACGAGGCTTGTGCCGTAGCCCTGTGCAACCTTGGCGATATCGCAGCCATGGCTGGTGATCTAGATGAAGCGAAGCGCAAATTCCATGAAGGGCTTCAGCTAAGCCAGAAGCTTGGCTTCGAGCCCGGAACTACACAGGCCAAAACTGGTCTCAAACGAATGGCAGGTACACCATTACCGAAGAGTTAAATCAGACATATCTTCTTTTACGCGTATGTCCATCGATCTCTGTCACAGGAGCCCACTTGTTCTTTACTGAAAGACTCAGGCTCTCACTTCTTCCATAGATTCGAGACGTTGATATGCCATGCAATTCAAGCCGTCTTGGACCCGATCGTCTATCTACCCCTACTCGACTCTTTAGCTAGGTTCTCGCATCATAAGCATGCTGTCCGACATATAGCCATTATAGACTCATAGATAGTGTATATATATGTACAAACTACATAATGTGATTTTGAAATAGTAAAAGGCGTTGCTATTCCCGCCGTGAGCACATTTGTTAGTAGGCATGGATAATCGAGCACCCGTACGGCAATAACATGCTTTCGATGGTGTAGTGATGTAATAATGGTGTAGTTTTGTTTTGTGACGAAGGAATTGTTGGTAACTCCCCGACATATTGCTTAGGCCCTCCAAAAAGGAATATGATGACGGAATTTCTTCGGTAAACTCAATGCAGAAGTAGAATGCGAGCTCGGCGATCATGTTTGGTTGAGCAAGGGTGGGTGCCATGAGGAGCATTTATCGCTAATAGGCGAGAGGCTATACTTTATGCAGCTCGACGGACTCGTTTTCCACATCAAGTAACCCGCTCCGTTCGTCTATCTTATAACTCACCGTTACGTCGAGAGATAAAAGATGCTCATTAGTTGAGATTGGGAGATAGTTACAGCACAGGTGGCATCTCGAGCTGCATGCGCGCCGCCGCTTTTCTGACAGGAATGAGACCCAACAACTACTGCGGAGGGTGAGATCTATACTTGAGAATAAGCCCCCAGAGTCCTCCTCTATTGGCTAGCACGGAGATTTGGGTGAGAACTTGACGATAAACGCATTTGAGATGTATGGAACTGGAAACATCAAATGGCGGGTTGAAAGACCGCCTATTCCCTGGACAAGGTCACAACAGCAAATCTCGGTTATAAGACAGCATTATTTGGGACAAGTACTTTTTGTACCTGTTAAACTATCGAAAGATGTCTATAATTTGGTTGTACTATACCGATCCATGGATTGGTTTGCGCGAAGATCATAAAACTCGAGCCGTGAAACCCCCACCGTCGGGATGGATCATGACATTCGCCGCGCCTTTGATTGGGTAGAACATGGTATTCTATATTTTCCGTAGCTCGTCTGTCTGTGCCTGAAACACGCTCTGGCGGTATATATTCACGTTGGACTCAAGCGAGTGGTGCGTGAGAAGAGATCCCCTAAAATTAGAATGACGGGGATCTCGAGGGGCGACCATCTCAGCGGTACGCATATTACAGTAATTCGTAATATAACTCGACTTTTTGCACCTACTTATCTCAATAATTTGACGGATCGTGATACGAGTTTGCGGTTCCCAACCCTGTATTAACTAATACGAGGCAAGTCGATACGACTCCAAAACGTGCCTAACCTGGCTATCGCTCTTCGGGCAGACTAGCCGCGCGGTAGAGCGGGAACGAAGTCCGCTGGCATGGGATCGGGTCCCAACTCTTTCTCCTCCCTCCACAATGAGCGGTTGCATAAACAGTAATATTATACATACAGTACATGTACAACAGGCGGCGGGGGCCCACGCCATACGCATACATGTGGACTCTCCCCGACTTGGCCTATCGCTTCCATGCTGACTTGCATTATTCGAACCGTCTTGCGAACTTGATAGGCATAACGCCTCAGCGGTACCGGGCAACCAACCGCTCGACATCCCACATCCAGAATACATTACATACTTATGCAGAGCATGGATAGATAGGTGGATAGGCTAGTGCGTGCTCGGTATCGTACTACAGGCAATGTCAGGCATGGGCCTTCACTAGCAGACATGGTAGACGCTCTGCCGACTTGCTAACGGTCCGCCCGCCGCGAAATATGCCCGCTCTTTCTAGCGGTCACCAGATCGAGTGCTTGATACTATGCTACCATGCGTTAGTAGGGAGGGGCTCGAAATGCCGACCATGTCGATGTCTGCAGGATCGTGTGCCCGTGTGGCCTTCTAGTTACACCGGCGTGTGAAACTAGGTATGCTGCGAAATGATGCCAAATGTTACAGCCGAGCGGCGCTGTTCAGTTTGCCATGCCTATAGTTGCGGGGCTATTGCTCCTGGTTTGTTCACACCGAGTCTCGCGTACTGAGTTCGCCTAGAACAATAAAAAGATACGATCAATGGGATTGCTAAGACCACATTGAAGGCTATCTCAAAGGAATCCGTGTTGCCAAATATGAAAACGTACGAGCCAGAGCCAGAGAACAGAAATAGTAATTCGATATCTCGTTGGGCTGTGGCGCTGAATTCATCCACGGAGGGATTCTGGTAAAGTTTTGCCATAGGGCTCTAGTAGGTAATAGTTGAAGATGGTGAGTTGTTGTATCCAACCTCAGCGTATGATCAACTCGCCTTTGCTACCAATGCATGATTACTTAACGTACTGTGATTCTTCTGGTAGCTTCTTGGCAGCCTATCCATCCCTAACTTAAATTCTACACGTGGAATTAAGGGAGGACTAGGGACGGGAGGCTGTCACGGCATCCAGCCCTGTGTCATCGATATAGGGCTAATACTACATTATCTATACCGACCTGCTGATTATTCCTAGACTATGGCCCGAGTTACGACTTTGTCCTACCATTCAATAATGGAAGCCAGACCTCCAACTATTAGTAATCTAGACTATGGTAGAATCGAAAAATTTAGAATGAAGAGTAAGTCCCGTGCAGAGAAGTATCTAGTAGTTACCAGGACAGCGGCTAGGTAAAACAAACTTGTATCTAAATTATAGCCCCCGCGGAATTATGATTAAACGGCACAGCAATCGTAGCGCATCGTACATAGCGTGTCCCGTTCGCTTGGGTCTTTACATTACGATGTAAGGATTGAGCAGGCTTGTAGACTGACGCGTATCGTTTATGGTACCCATGTTCGAATCCGCACGGATGGGGCCTAGAGCAAAATTGCCGAGGGTCCTGAGCCCCTTAGGTAGAGGCAATTTGGAAAATATCGGCGGAACTTCTGAGGCAGTAACACAAAGTGGCGGAATACCTGGTCTAGAGCCCAATTCTCTGTTACTTCGTGAAGTCTTGGCGGTTGTAGACTTCCTCGCCTTACCAGGGTCTCAACTCTAGGGCTGAAGCCATCTAGGATTTTGTCCCCACAGTGTGTAAGGCCAAAGCAGATATATGTAATTCGAACATTTATCCTCGTCTGAGAGTCTGAGAGTCACTTACACAAAGCCCGCCATTTGGTTCATGAGGCACACTTTCCCGACGGGAATTCCGCTCCCCAATTGATATCAAGTTGTGATTAAACGAGGGCCAAGCTATATGCAGAGTTATTCTGCACGTAACGTAAACTTTAGATGCGAATGAACCTGTCAATGAACTATGTATGTAGATCGTGAGTCTGCGACCCAATCATACAATGCGACTCTTAGAAGTCCAAAATCGGTACTCGAATGCAGTGATACCTTGGCAGGGCTTGGAACGATTATCACGTGTATCTGATCGTTACCCGATATTTGGTAAAATACAAGCCGCGACGTTCAAGCACCCTGCTATTATAATCCTGGGGTTTATTTGATCGTGGTATAATTAAGTTTGTTGTGTATATATACTCTGTACCGACTTGTGCAAACCTTACAGTGGCACCTGCAGGGTACTTTTCGTACAAATGCAACTCTGCACAATGTCTTGGTCTCCAAATCATGAGGCAATATCTCTAGTGAACCGGGCGCGGGCCACCCGCTCGAGGTAATAATCTGCGAGGTGTTGGTGTGCATAAGATCAACGGCGCAGGAAACCGTTATGTTCTCTGCTTGTGCAAATACACTTGAGGATATCGAAGTAGTAACTAGTTAGAAGGAGAATGAACGAGACGAAGGTTATTTGACTAATACTGGCTTACATTGTGCTTCGCCAGATTTGATTACTAACTCCCATTCCTATTTAATGAACATGTAGCACATCATGATCATGGCCATGTATAATTCGACGAGGAGGATACGTAGGATTGGCGGGGTGGATATACCGTCGAAGATGTTTGGGGGCTTTCGATTTCGAGATAATAATGCCCCATGTGGCACGTGGCACTGCGACTTGGAGAGAAGTCTGACGAATCCCAAGCACAATCCACTTACACCAGACTTGCACTAGATATAGCCCTTGTAGTGGGATGTGGGATTCGGTTCATGGATTCATGGATTAGCCCTGTGAACTCAGGCATCCTTATCCCTGTCCGTCCAGGCCGCTCGGTACCTAGCTAGCATCGATAAAACAAGCCTCCTAGAGAGAGGTACTTGTACTGTATTTCACGAAGTGATTCCTAGGCTGCAACTCCCTCGACACTCCCAATTTGGTCGGTCGCTGGCAACACGAACTACTTACATAGAGCACATATAGTCTAGTAGGCACTTAGCTACATATCTGCAGCAAATAAGACAAATACTACGGCTATGTATAGCTTGGGGGGTCGAATACGCACCCCACTTACCCCTCCTCCTGTGAGATGCCTAGTCTAGCAAGGTTTTGCCTCCACGAAAGCGCAGCTTACGGGACTTTGGAGCTTGGAAGGAGGCTACACAATGCATGCCTAATGGTCTAAAGATTAACCTCAAAACACCATTGTGAGAGGTTTTATCTGGTACTACGGCGATCTGTGGGTAACTCTGAAACCTATACATGCCTGCCATCCATCCATGCATATAGAGGTACTCTCTCCTATAGATCGTCGCTAGCAATATCGGGGTTGAATGACTTAATAAATGTGCTATAGGACACCACCATGGCTAGCCTGCTGTTGGTATGGAATCATTCGAATAGTCGATTGGCTCCATCTTCTGGAACAAGATAATTACAAGACTTACAGAAGTAACATACGTCAAGCACACCGCTGCAGACATGCCCTTGTCGGCTTGCGACCCTTGCATTTTGGCGCACTCTGCAGCCAGGGTGCTTGGTAGTTCCAGGGTGTGATACCTACCTACTTCGCTATGTACATTCTATGTAGAACGACATTTGGCATGGGATGTTTTACTGGCTAGCAACCATACACGAAGTGCCTGCCTACTGCCTAGCGCATGTGGTACCTAGTGGACAACACGGTTTTGCCTATGCTGGGAACTTTGAACTATATTATAACCGTGTTGATGCTCGATTGGGGGCAAAGCTAAATAGCTGCGACGGACGTGATAACCGGACCCCCATTTTCAACAACTTACATATATAGCCTATCTTCACACTTTGTACATCCAAAACCTCTATCGCCATAACTCACGCCTGTCGCAAAACGAGTCCATTATCGCAGTATTGCCAGTCACGCTATATAAGGCCTACCTATCCTTGGCAATACTACCTGCAGAGCACACGGCATTCATCACCAACAATATGGACGAGAGCGATCCATTCGCTGACGCCACCTCTATCCAGACATACTCCCCGGTCCTCACTGGGGTGGAAGATGACCTTTATTACAGAGGCTTAGATGGACAAGATGATGTTGCCTTTAATCCAGACGGCTCGTCTAGTTATGGTTCTTTGGGAAGCTCACCCAACGTAGAGAACGCGGAGGACAAAATGGACTCAGCTGAAGCGGAGCCACAGGAGCAAGCTCCTAAACCAAAACGGAAACGAGAAAATCGATACAAAAACGCACCACCATCAGTAATTTCGGTAAGAAAGCACACTCGGGACCAACAGTCATTGGACTGCAGGGTGGCCCATACAGCAAACTAACTACTTTTAGCGTCGAAGAGCTCAAAACCGAGCGTCTCAGCGCGCCGTGAGTATTTCTCTACTATTGTTCTCAAGAGAATTATTATTTCTTTCGTGCTCGTCGTGCACTACAAGCTATCGATGACTAATCTCGAGTGTTATAGTATCGAGAGAGGAAAGAGAACCGGATTAAAGACCTCGAAAACTTAATCAATACAGAGCGAGAGGGGTACAGCGCTCTCCTTACACAGTTACACAATCTTAAGGCCGAGAATATGATGCTCAAGAGCCAACAACACAATCCTATCCTCATAGGTCAGCAACGAATTGAGACTATGAAGAATCAGCACGAGATGCCAGATTGGCAGGAAGAGCAGCTTTATTCAACTTGGAACCGGAACACCGTGGTTCAATCCATGAGCGATTATTTTCCGGCAACTAGTCCAATACCATACGACGGGCAACATTTTTCGAATGGACAGAGCGAGCATGGTCACAATTACAATGTACAATAATATGGTTTTATCAATACACAGGTATAACACAGATAACAAGGCGCTTGAGAATTGATTTACGACGTCGAAAAGACCATTTAGGGAAAGGAATAGGAGTTGAAGAGCGAAGTGCTCTGCTTCCCACTAGCCGCCTCCTGGACTCGGACGAAGCTACTAGAATGAATGGTAGAGATGAGCAGAAAGTCGGTGATGAGGTGCTCTCGACAGGAGACTACACATTCTATACCTACGGACGGCTAGAGGGCGGAATGATTCACGAGACATTCTTCATTAGTTTACATGCATTTTGGAAGCGCTCATGTACTTAAACCTGCACTGGCTAAACTCTCCGGCCGGTGCGGTACATATCGGAGGGCAAACATCGAAGTATTATGCAACGCCACGGGCATCGGCCCGAAGGCACGCATCGGAGATATTATTCTTCTCGACATTATCTTTTGAAAAGCTGATCTACTCATATCGTGATTATGTGAACACACCAGTATCCGAAACTTTATGGGGATAGTAAATATGCGACGGTTGGTTTATGTAATAGCTATGAAGCTGATACAACTGACTATTATTAAGCTCCTCGGTAATAACATATATATATGGCTGTGACTGGAAATACGCACCCTGATATTACCTTGTAGAGGTAGTAATAGGGAATCAAGATATAGAGCTTGCGAGCCTGCGGTCGTAGTCACTTTCACGCTGCTGGTTGAATACTTTAATTGATACTGTAGAATAGGGCTTTATTCTGCATTTATCATGGTTCTGGCATTCTGACATATTTTGAGTTGTCCCGCGTCGCCGATGGCTGGCAGAACCTAATATTTAAGTTTAGCATTAAAGTACTCTGGCGTTGTTGACAGGCAAGGATCTGGAGGCTGTCAATTTGTTTTCAGCATATCACTACTACTAAGCAAAGCAGTATCATGCATGTTTTACCCTTCGGCATACATGCAGTTACAAAGCATGCATGTATTATCCCCTTTAGAACGAAATTCTCCACGCACCCGTCGTAGTCTGATTTTATCTGAAATGGGAAATATTTTGGGAGGTCTAGTCAATCCGAAAATGTGCAGGGTATTGATATGGGCTGGTTACCCTATTGCTCAATTTGAACCAAACACCACTAATTCAGGAGACTTGGTGATATTTACCTCACATTAAGGCACCATGAATAAAGTGCTTATATGGAAATGTATACGGATTAAAGATTAACTTCAATTCTTCAGGTCCTGTATCGATTTTTGTCATTCTTTCTCTATATTACTATAAACCTCTCTATGCAGTACTCAAGGGATACCTAAGGAATCCGCGGCAAGTTACCCAAAGAGAGACGCTAGTATTGATGAGCAGTTCTAGCTGTTCAATACCTCCTGCCAAATGGGCTACCGAAGAAAGAGTAGACTGCTAACCATTAGACTTTACCAACTGTAGCCACAAATATGAATAAATTGAATAACACTAATGATATGCTTATTGGAGCTGTATGCGTTACTCAGCGTCAATAAAACAGGCCCGTACTTATGATATCTTTGCTAATAGGCACTGTTAAATACTTTCATTCTTCATTACTGGAAACCCCTGTTTCACCGGTTCATTTTCCCCCTTGTCCTTCAACGGCAGCAGAAGACTACAGGTAACCCTCTGTACACGGTGTTAGCTTTTCAGCTCATCTACCTACAACTATTATACAATAGTACCATACATATTGCCAAGGTTATACCAACTTCTGGTCAAACAATTCACCGCATTTGGTAGCTAGCGATTGTCAATCATCGTCTTGATTAGGGAGAATGCGAATCCTCATCGTACGACCTTTGTTCGTATTTTTCGTCCCTCACCGCTCGTCCTAGTCGCTCCTCTACACGTTGTAGAGCCTCTGCCTAATTCGTCAGCCGTGTTTTCTTCGGTCCTGGAATGCCATCGCGTTATCGAATCAGAAGGAGGCAATCGTAGCCAACCCTTCAAGCCCTGGAGAGGGATGTTTGGGTCCGACCGTGAGAGTGCTACAAGAGTCACTTGCGGGTGCCCCTAGGTACCTCTATGAATTGAAGTGCAAGATCTCAAGAAAGCCTGTCCTCCCATACCCATCGTTATACACACCAACAGAGGCATTGGCAAAATATAACGACCATTAGCGCCTTCAACCTGCATACTCGCGGCACTTCTAGCAACACGATTTAGGCCACTAGTACGTCCGTCATCAACAGAGCATTTTAAACATTTACCATTAGCATTCTGTTCAAGTATTAACCTCCCCCAACATGAACAGTAACTAACGCCGTGCAGTACACAACCCTCCGAATCTGACCCTCCCCTTGCTCGATCATTCAGTCATGGCAGTAGCAATGACTCCTTATCAACACCTCGAACACGACCCAAGATCCCAAGTTCCCCTGAATAATAGAATTACAACTATGGGAGGCATACAAAGAATTATAACGCAGTTTGTCGCGCTGGATACACAACATGTACCTATAGAAAGCTGAAGAAATCCCATACTTCGCCAAGCCGGTCTCGCATATATCCCAACAATAGCACTTCGCTCGCCCCCTTATCCCCATCCCTAGCCGACCGCGTCTTGAGAAGTTGTACAACAGCAGCCAAGTCCAAAGCCTAGCTCTTGAAGTTAAGCTTAGCAACTAAACGCGAGAGGGCCTAATTCGATGTAAGGACAGTATTCGAAACCATGGCCGGTCTCGTCTCGGCCATGAATATCACGTTGATCTTAATAACCTAGAGTCGGCTATTATTAGATTTACACACTCTTGCCATCACAATCGTTGCACAAGATTGGTGTTTATGGGACCGAAATGTTTGCCGAGTGGGCTTATTTGTTGAAAACCTTCCCTTGGACTAATATCCTTTACGTTACATGTTGGATAGATCTCCGCGATATTGCCGAAAATACCGCTATAGTTACCTAGACAATACATACCAAGTCGAATAACTTTGCTCCGTTTACAACAAAGATAATGTCGCTTTCGGTGTAATGATTCGATCTCAAAATGGGCTAATTCCTAGCATTGTGGTCATTCAGGTATCAAGTAAGTAATTTCTGGAACTACCATCAATAGGTTCTAGTAGTTACAATGACAATAGCTAACTCCTCGCGTCATAGGCTAGTACGCTAGTTTTTCCACCTTATCCGTATTTCTATGATAGCACAAAAGACTACGGCGGTTGATATGATTACGTTTGACAGCGAGAGTTACTTGAATCGACTTATTCAAGCAGATCATCAAAAGTCATTACCAACTGGCGAGCCCCTCTTGGTCATTCTGGTCGAGGTCTCTGAAGCTGAAATGGCTAAAAGGGAAGAGAAGCGACGTTTAATAATGATAAAAAGGGCAGAATGCTTGAATAGGGAATTTGAGGACCTCGGATACATTTCTTCTTAAATACTGATGTTGTCAAATTCAAAGCTGTGATATACGATCCACATAGGGGCCATTTTGTCTATATAGAAGCCGTCTAGTCATTCAATTGCATGTAGACTTTAGCCTGCTACATAGTTAAGCAGATTACCAAGTCCTACAAGTGAAAAATATTTCTCCGGGTTGGGACAGCCTAGGTATCAACCTGTACGATGCGTAGCTAAGGGGTCCGCATAGCCACATCACCAGCCACTATATCATAACTCGTATTATAGTTAGATAGTGGTACTATATAGAAAGAATATTGAAATACGTTAAAAGAACAGAGAAACTTTATAACCCCGAGATAAAGGATATAAAACTTTAAGAAGAGGTGCTTTGGTACAGGCGGGAAGATGAAAGATAGACAGAACAGTCTTTGGTTTGACGAAGTTGACAACTTTCACAGTAGCTAAGAAGACTTTGTATCCTAGAACGTGTTCGAAGATGAGTAGTCATAAACGGGGAGTTAGTTACGAGGTAGTGGAATTAGTAGTATTATTTTAAGTTAACGTATGTGTAATACTAACACTCAAAGTCCTTTTTCGTATTACGATGGTTGGAGCTATAGGAGATTTACTGTTAAACTCGCTTTAACTAACAGCTTTACGTTTGCTAGTTTAACAAATGGGGATGTAACGGGCTTCGGGATTTTCTCGAGGACATGGTTGTACACAGGAGATTAGGCTTTCAATCAATATTAGACTAGCTGTATGGCGTAAATCAGGGAGAAGGGCGTCATTTAGCTATCCTCCTTTTCTACTCTCTCGTCTCACGTAGTATATTATCCTCTTTTTATTACCACTTACAAGATATTGTGGTATAGGTTAACTTAACGTTTGATTCTAATTGTTTTAATATTGCAATGTGCGCTATATTCCGCCTTAAGTAATAGTATGTCGGCATGTATGAGTGTAGCGTTCCCTCCCACATTTCCGTCTTTCAAGTCATATATCTCTAATAAGATTTAATTAGGATTATTAGTTGTGAATGGGGATGGCAAAGTCTAGACTACGGCTGTTCTATAGTCTGCCTTAGATGATTTGGAAAAGTTCGGTAATCATATAAGAATAATTACAAGAACTTGGAAGACTAAACCCAGATGCTGAATCCCCTGGCGGTAGATGGCTAGAGGATAATGGGTAGATTGCAGAGAAGCGTTAAATCCATGTCCATTCCTGTAGTCCATTGTCGCGAGCCCATTCCTGGTTTACCGGTATAACCTTCATACCGAGCACGAATATCATTTCCCATGACCTATCCAAGGTTTGTACAACTCAGCTCGAGTAACAGATCCACTCAGTTCTAATACATTTTCATATCGCCGCGAATGGAATATCCAAACATTTGTAACCGCAGGGGAAGCGCAAGGGACAGTATTGCCCCAAAGACCCCAAGGGAAGGGTGGTGTTTACTATCACTATTCCAACAAGAACATTCATACTATATTAATCTTAAATACCGTTAACGCACACGTAAGGGAAAATATCAAGGTCAAACAGTTTATTCGACTTCACGTTTGCCGACTCAACTTACTAATAGTCACGAATGTGAAGCCTTATATACTATTATTGCCAATATCATAATAACGCCGTCTTTTTACGATACTGACTTAATTCTATATTAGCCCTGGAGCAAGTGCGCCAGCTTGCGCCGTATAATTTTGTATTAAGTATTCCATTACTTATGCTTCCCTAGATAACCCTGCTATATGCAAAGTCCATCGTTTGCTTGCTACTTTAGTAAGTACTTGGAGCATTAAAATAGCCGTGGTTATGAGAGCTTGTAAGTAGGCCACACGACACTGAATAGGCTAGAGATATAGGAGTAATCTTGAAATCGTATTGTCTTGTTGCTCGATAGCTTATCACGAATCATTAGCATTTATATGTTCTAAGCAGAGATGCGGAATGCCGTCTGCATGATAACTAGCAAGGTGTTGGGTATCTGCACCCACTATCTAAAGTAAGCATATAGACGTACTGATCCCCTCCTCACCATAGGGCCCATATGCCGCCTTGTTCCTAGTTGTGATAGTATCTCTGAAAGAGGCGTGAAAAGAGTTGGTTCTTCTGAGACTCTATTACCGGTCAACTGATCACCTTATCGCAGCTGACTAAGCGGTCTTGTGATCATAACTTTCCTAGCCAGTGGCCACAACATGCAAGGCATTTTCTGATAGTTTACTAGTCGTGCATTATAATGGTGACGCCATCCCTACGCCATATCCCGCCTTGGATCTGGCTACATGGGCAATCCATGATTGTCAGTTGTGGGACATTCCTGTAAAAGAGACCGGACTGAGAATAGCCAAGCCAAGTAGATGACTATACATGTCGTATAACCTGGCAATAATGGACGTGATAGTGAGCCGACATATCATGCTCTAGAGACATGTTTCTAACTAAGGAGCTCGAGGGAAGTTCGCTCTATTGTCTGTGGAAGCACCACGTTTTGATGCAAAGGGCTTATTTAGCGGACAGCTAGTTTGACTTTTTGTATGTTAGAATAATGCGTAGAAAAGTTATAGGCTTGTGTATCAAATTCCACGAAGAATAACTTGACCCAAGATGTGATGCGCTTTGTGAACCTGCCAATCACACTGCAATGAACAGTGGCCAACTCATCGAAAAATCGGAATCTCCGGGAAAATTCTGGCGGTACTGATAATGGGGGAAACTTGATATTGGTGACAAGGGCAAAATAAGCCCCTTCAATACAGTTGGTGACCGGGGAATGCTATGCTAGATTGAGGAGCTAGGTAACCCGTAGTGTTTGCGGGCGGGTTTTCGATGCGTGCTACGCCGTCGTCGATTTGGCTGTCTTGGCTATCGTCAGTCAGGTTTGATTGCTCTCATACTGAGAAATAGATGATACTTCATGATGGCAGTTCCCATTGGAGGTGTTTACGAGAACAGTGTGCACTGGAATCGAATCTGCTATGGCGGTGACCAAGAGTAAGGGAACAGAAACAATCAAAACCACAAGTCGTAGAGATTCCACGTAGGAGTGAGAATCAGGATCTTAAAAGTGCACTTTCATGAAAATACACGTCAGAATACATACACATAGACTGGATAGGGGGTAAACAAATTTTATTCCGACGTTACCCGGCCCGTTTCAGTCTGTCAAAAACCCAACTGTCACTAAAATTTAGCCAATTAACCCCCAACCCCTTAACACCAATGCTACCATAGTCCTACGTTTGCACGCATGTTGGTAACACAGGAAAAACTCTTCATTTCACAATCGCGGTGAAAGGAAAATGAGATGATGTTTAATTTGGCAATATATAACATATATATACTGAAACAACAAATGAAAGATAACTGCTAGTGGTGGAAAAGTCAACACTTACATATGTAACATTCAATATTATGACGATCACCACACCCGCTGCGAATGAGATTGTGAGGCGGCAAATGTGTATATCACATCGTGACGTGTCATGTTACGTCCCAATCGCAGATGATTGCCGCTGTCACATTTGGTGTCACATAAGAGTGGCAAGAACTACATCCATAATTACCCAGTGACCTTGCCGAGTCTGCAAAACATAGCTAGGATCAGTGGATACGGAAGTATCCGAGACCAGTGAAGAGGAAGCCGGGAACACGACCGAAGGAAGGATTCAATCAAATACACACATGCACGCAGACATGTACGGTACAAACGACGACAATTTGTAAATGAGACACCAGAGCCGACGAGGCGTTGAATACATGGCTACGCGGGGAAATGAAGGGGGGAGAGGAGGAAAAAAAAACACGCCCAGTCCCAGGAACCNGGGAAAACCCGACTACCAGGAAATCCCCCTGACTCTGACCGACGCGAGGAGCGGGAGGTCGGGATGAAGCGTCATTTAGATAGCTAGTAAACACATAAATATGAGGGATTATACGCCGCGGACATAACAAGCAGGTCGCAGAGTTACATTTGCAGTCCGGAACCCTGCCGAGTCGACGAGGGAGGAAGATAGACAGGCATTTTGGGAGGGGAGGTTCTCCATCTCCTGTTCCTGCCGCGCCCTATCGGTCAAAATGAACTACATATGAGACAGGGACCCGTTCCCGGACACCGAGGGCTACGTACTGTACTATGATATACCGAGATAGGTATTGGCTGTAAGCGTTACGTGAAATCGTTCTGTAAGAGAGAAGGGATAGCTATACCTAAGTCCTAGATAGATGGCCCGGGTTTCTACGGTGTATGCTCTGTCACATTGTAACGACGTTCCAGTTGGCGGTTTGTGGCGCACCCAGGCGCCTAACACGGGAGTTGGGTCGCTATTCCTTTTTGTCTCGGGGTTAAGCGTCGCATCACTTGTGTCCCTATCATAACGGGTGGCGAAGTGAAAAGAAATAGACGGGTAGATAGAGGCTCTCACTAGGCGCTGGGATGTGCCTGGTGGCGCGGTGAGACTTGTATGCTTCCATACACGTTTTGAGACGGATCCTATTAGATTGGGTGCTGTGTGCTTGTGGTTGTGACTCAAGGGAGCATTAGTATGCGTGTCTGGCGGAGAACGGTTGACACGACATCTCTTGCCTGCTGTAAAGCAGACACAGAATTATCATGACCAAGGTGAGTAGATGCATAGGAGAATCCAGTCAATGTACTAAATGGTCGGCTTTTGTTGTGTTTCAGATTAAAGACAAGACAGGATAACAGTTCAGAACCAGCCCTTGGTGTGTTAGAGTGACGAGCTAAAAATGGCTCATCTAACCCCAGAGCTCACAGTGTAACCCTCATTAAGGTTACAAGATGACCTACTACTTGCTGCTGAAGTCTAGAAGTACGGTATAGAACGAGGGTCAGCGTAGGGCCTCGGCCTGGTATTGGTACAAGTCTTTGCTGATCAAAGGAAGACCGGGTAATATACAAACCGGCCAACAAAAATGCACGGTTACAGGGCATATCTTGAGCTTGCCCCCTCAGGAAGCTTAGTAACAGAAGCCCGCAAGCGTACAGTGGCTAGCATAGATGTAGGTACTGACTCCACTGTAGTACGAAGGAGGGTTACCGCGCGGGGGAGTAGAATTTCCCGCCACTTCATTGCAGAATGGGCCGATAACCTAGGGCGAGGAAGCCTTTGTAGAGTACTTCCATGGCCTAGGTATCACGAAGCGGTTAAGTCCTTCAGATACCCCACGCTATTCCCTTATAGGTATCATCTTTGACGTGGTAAGTAGTGGTAATCGAAGGATTTCGTTGCAACAATAGTATCTAACTCCAGGAGAAGGTGCGAGATAGTTCGTGCTATCGCCTTGGCCTAGGAGCATCGAAGTAGAGGATCCTGAGGGGAGAGCACGGTTGGAAGAAGACAAGCTAGATCAATGGTAGAAGGATGTGATAGTACTACATTACCACGTTTGGCCATGCTTCACCAATACCTTAATTTACAGTAGGCACGCTGACTGGCATGGCTGAAAGGTCCATACATATTGGCGTGCCCTGGAGCATGGTAGCATTGAAACGCTCCCCAGATTAGATGTAAGATATACTTCGGCTGGAGGCAACGATTGTAGTAAATGGGCCAGCAGGGTTATCCGGTCATCAATTGAATATTCCTAGCAGGGGCCAACGACTATGGTTCACTCGTGGTGCCGTAAATGTGCAAGACCAGGGAGCATGGGATAGGAAGCATCTGATAATAGCAACTAGAAATGTAAATCTGTACCGTAAATAGATAATAGCATAATCTTTTAATAGGGAGAGGATGGAGACCGGGTATGGATACCCACATTGCATTCACCATGTGTGGTGTGGTCCTTCAACCTATGATTATAGTATGGGGGTTCAACTAGGTCACTTGGGCAGCTTCCGTGGTGCCCCAGAAAATCAAAATAGAAAGAAAGTGCATGAAGCTAGGTATATTCAGGCTCCCTTGAGTGAAGTAGTGTACGTACGAGGTAGTGTCTCGATTACATGCAGGTTTCCTAGTACAGTAAGGATTCAGGGGATAAGTTAGAGTCTGGGTATTGTTAGTAAGAACTAGCAAAGCAGGCAGTGTGCAGTAGCATTGGCGTCTACGACTTAACAGTAGGCGCGCAACGACAGCCCTGATAGGCTGGTCCTGTTACACATTGGATGCGGTTCAACAGCCGACGTAACTTTGAGCGGATCTATGAAGCATAGGATGGTGGTCAGCGCAAGTTATGACCTGTAGCACAACCCCCCGGGGAAGCTAGCGGAGACTAAGGGACCAAACACAAGGTCAAGAGGTATCTTCAACATGCTCCAGCTATAGGAGAACCGGAGAACCTCTGGCCGGTTACTTATGTTAGGACTTGCCCCGGGTCTTGGTTACATGGGAGGTGGGCCGTGAAGACATGTGGTACTAATACACTGGCTAGTGCCAAGCCCTTGATTCTGAGGTCTAGGACTTGGCCGTTCTCTGCTAGTTAATATGTCAGTTTCTCTACTCACTGCGAGGTCGAGTCCATACCCCGTGGCTCTAAGTTATTATAAGCTATCGGCTGTGAATTATCTAAGATTTGATGACCCTAGGCGGAAAACTTATCCAACGGAAAACAGGGTTATCCTCATGTCCTCAGGTTTCTCTAAGACTCATTGCTTATTAATTTCTTAGAAGCTGGTGGGAGTTAGGGGTGTGACAAACGCACTATGTCATTCCAAATTCGGCGATAGAAGCGTGATTGAGTGTTGGTTGTACTACTTACATATAAGCGAGATGGATACCGATAATGGTAGAACGTCACAAGCGCGCCGGGTATGACAATGGTGTTGTGGCTTGCTTGTATCTTGTCGTGTTGCATTTTTGTGTGTCCTGCTGTACTTTGTACTCTTGGGGACGTTTTCCGCATTGTCCGCCTGATAGAAATTGAAATGGGGGAAGTACTTGATAGTGAGACTTCCACTAGCGGAAAATTGAGGCTCATTCGCAAGCACAGGATAGCGTGGTACAGTGCTCTCTGTATACTGGCAGACTGTATTTGTGCTACGTGGACTAAACGTAAGCGGCGTCTCATAGGAGGTCGTGGCCGGTTCTCCAACGAGCGTAGGGATGATGGGTGTGACACCAGGCCATACATCCATACATTAGCTCGGTCGGTACCAAACTCATGCGCTGCGTTGTAGCACCCCGACTGTCGAAACCACCCATCGGTCCGCCTTTTGGGGTAGTTATTCTTGACCGCTATAAGTAGAGTTGCATTGGGAAAATGACATTACATGGACAGTTAGGAGTGGGAAAAGAAAAGGACAATGTGAATGGTATAGCAGAGCCTCAGGCCAAAATGGACAGACTCTGTTGGTCGCAAAAACCAAATAACATGCAGACCTAACGTGGCAATCTTACATTCGGGGTTCGCCTTTGGCGGTCTCGTCCCAAACATGGTAAAGGGCTCTCGATCTTCCAGTTGAGGTGTCTGCCGAAAGTGCAAGTTGTAGCATGATGATATGCAGCATGTCCCAAATGCCTGTGTATAGGCAATCTATTTCCAAGCAGCCAAACCGCCCATCAGCGACACAGCCATAGCCACCACGATCGTACCTATCACGCTGCCACCACGACGGCGTGGGGCCCATTTGATCAATTTGTGATTTGACACTCGGCCACAGACGTGATCATCTATCTAGATAATCGGTCGTTCGAGCCGAACCGGTACTAGTACAATATACATAGATAGTACGTATGTATGTAGGGAAGTAGGAGTATGTAAGTGGAGAGTTGCGGGTTATGGTGCCATGCCACCCGCGCTTAGCACTCAAATTAAGAGTTTACTGGACTGGATAGAACGCCAGGTAGGTAACACAAAGTACGCAAAAGGGATCCACTTTGGCTCGTAACGGTCCCAGGGTCCTGAACTACCTAACCTGCTATGTACTATGTACTGTATCTACTGCATGTACCTCTTAGTATGTAGGCGTATGGAGTGTGCAAAATGCGGGATGTTATGCTCCTCTCCCCCATCCCGCCCCGTGGACCTGGACTGCACCCGCACTCGAGCTTACGACTCTGTCAGGGCAGATATGCGTAGAAGAGGCACAGTCCCCGACAACAAGGGCGACCGGAAGTCTCGAAAAAAAACGTGCAATTGTCATAGGCTAGGGACGGATGCACCTAGCCACATCTCGTCGACGAGAAAGAGAGCGAGAAGGGCATTTCGACATCAGTTAGTCGGTGGGGTTGGGGGCTGTGAGGATACATACAAACCGTACATAAGCCGCCCGCAATGACACCAATCACCAGTAGATGAACCGAGACAGCCCCATTTAGTCGCAAGCTTGACCTATTATGAGCGTGGAACCGCCTTCTGTAAGAAGTGGCTGATCAAGACGCGGAAACAACTGCCGATCTTGGGACCTCATAGTTTGCATGTATACTGTATACTGTACCGCATACATGTTTGGGCTGGGGGTATCTGTGTACATATCTTATGTGGGCACATACTGTACGTACAAGTACACATGTACAAGTAATTCCGCACAAGTGAGTGCGATAAGTATTATCTCGTCTGGCCCCCACCAGGTCAGTTGCACAAATGATAGGTACATAAGGTATGTAAGTCTATCTGTCTACCCTACCATGCTGCTGGATGCTTAAGCGAACACGGAAGCTTGAGGGAAATATAATAACATAAATAAAAAATAATCGAACAAATAATTCGGAGTCCCCGCGAATAGATAGCTAGACGTGCCTAATTGTCTGCCTTAAGGTTGCCTTGGGACGCTTGTTTCTTCTATTGGGCCTTTATTCGGTGAAAGAAGTGTGGAAAATGGCGAGGAGTGACTTTGGCTTCCGTGTGGGTCGCCTTGGGTGCCCTGTTCGCCCAGGACAACTGGCCTGTTGTGTCCTGTGTAGCATAGCCTGTATTCTGTAGATTCATCCCTACAGTACTGTCTACCTACTGTCAAAAATGCCTACCCGGTTGGCTTAAGTACCTGCCAATTACTACATACATCATAGTAATTGGGTATTAGATTAGGAACTTCTGTACGTTCGCACAGTTGTCCTGTAAAGCTAGAGGGGGAGATATCTTGTCATTTCCGCTACACTACCCAAGCACAGGCACCTATCTATTCCGAGGCAATCAGCTGTTTGATTGTCACCAACAGGAAGGAATTGATCAGCTCCCCATCACTTCGAAGAACTGAATGGGTGGCAGCATGCAGCACACGAGGGTTACTTGATGATGATTTATGAATACCTGTTTAGGTGGTCATGTATCTCGGTCAAGTGGCTGCTGCGTGGTCTGGCTGGCTCCCTCTACCAGCGTTCTCCAAGTACGGGGGCTTTCTGCAGCGAGGTAGCGATGAAGCAGTGCAGCAATGCAAGACATCGCGACCCGCCATCGTTTTCTAGTGCCCTGCTATGCAGCTGGTAGTTGGTAGAATCACAGATGTCATATGTAGGTATGTAGGCAGCGACCTATCTACCCACCTACCTACATACATTTACACACATCCCTACTCCTTACCTGGAGCGCTGTCATCGTTCCACCGCGCCCAGATTGACAGAGTCATATCAGCGGCATATGATGGCGAGTTCAGCTGAGTGCCAGAACCAGGACGCGTTCAGACTGGGCGCAGACAGGGCTTGTTGGCATCCCATCGTTGGCCCTCCACAGTGACCATCCACATCGGGGTATGTTCTTCTCGACTGCCATTGGGCATAACCCGTAGTTGTCGGGTTGTCTCACCCCATCTTGAACGCAAGTCGCACATCACACACGCTGCCATACTTGTCGCCGGCAACGAAGCCAGCAGGCAGCACTCTGAAATGGCCGTCTGTGAAGCCAACGTCGCATCATCGCATCATATATGTGTCTGGTGCCTGAAGGTATCTGGCTTTGTGGCCCATAGCGTGTACATAGTTGTACGCCTTCCCGTCCGCCTCAGATATTGTCCGCTCACTCTATACTCATCCTGCTGTTATTCTGTACGATTGTATTTTTTACACATTCATCGACGAAACCGACGAACGAATGAACCGATAAACGCGCTGAGGTTTCAAAGTAGTCGTCAAACACTACTGATCGACCCCCTTCCGCGCTTGCCCAATAAACAAGTGCACTATCAGTCAATCATATGCTTAGCTGTATAGAGACCTGAAGGAGCAGAGGATTGTCACGGATCTGGTTCATATCTCTGTGTTGGTTCGCGGACCAGATTACCTGCGCACAGTTACTTTTGATCCGGTCTCTTAGCGCCGAGCTCTCAAGTCAAGCAGTCGTTAGTCCTAGAATGTGACGGGTTCATGGGTCTCGTCTGGCTGCCTCGGGGGCAGGGCGCGGACAGCTTTTCAAAAGAGGTACTGTACATGCAAGGATATGAAAGGGGGTGGGACACTACCTATGCTCTGCATGAAAAAAAGGAAAGACAGGAGGAGGGCTTGGCAAGCTACAAGTGTACAAGTGGAGGCTCCGCGTGGAGTCCACTCGATGTACTATGTATCTGAACAAACAAGGGTGAGGATCTAACAGACGATAAAATAGAAGGTATTATCTAACTGTTCGGTGTCGATCGCCTATGTCGAGCTCGCTGCGCCGCCCTCCTACTGCCTCGATGGTAACCTTGACCCTGCCTAGTGGCTTGAACTCTCACTTCTAGATCACTATACCAGACCATATACAAAGAAACAATATTCCTGCCCCAAACCCTTTTTCCCTCTGTTCACTAATTCTCCCCACTCGGCCCTTATGGTGTTAACGTACATCGACGACATAACGCTAGGCTATATGTCTACTACCAGATAGTGGCTACTTGAATACTTTCTCACATTCGAGCCTCAGTAATATTCAACTACCTTCTATTCCAACATGGCTTACTCCTATAGCCCGTACGCTACATGTAGTTCCTGGTCATCGCATCTAGCTTGCACAGAGCCGCAGATGGAACCCGAAATCAAGCGTTCCGCTTCGCCAACAAGCCCTACTAGTGAATGGAAGCTGAATTCCTTCGTACCGGACAGAAAGTCGGCATTTCTTCTACATCAAACCATGGACTCTGTTGCTTCTGAAATTGTGGCTCCTTACCCTCCACCTCACTTCCAGCGATCTGGCTCACCCTCGTACACCAACCCGTCCTCGACTTGTAGCAGTGGCCTCAGCCCACCAACAGAGGCCGACTACTACCAAGTCCGTTCACCCCCCTACACCTTCCGATGTGTCTCTATTTTCCCAATACGACAGCTGGAATTCCTCTCGGCTGTATGAGTTCACCGGCCTAGCGGAGGGTGTTTGTCTCGGGGACGTTAATCCAATACAGGACATGCCGCACAATGGCTGTGATGAGAATATGTACCGATTCGATCTATTTCCCTTAAGGACTTGTAGCATGTCGAGCGATGAGAGCAGCTCCAGCCACCATCTATGGGCTGAAGAAGAAGTGCCCCAGTATGCTAGAGGGCTATGCATTGAAACCCCCGATATAAAGGAGGAGATCTGCATCCCAGACATCAAAGAAATCCAGCACACTCCCACCATGGGCGATTTTGAGCCCATGAATGCACCAGAGAGCCCATGTCTGAAGTTTGAGCCACCTGAAGACGACGAGGAAGATAACGATGGTGAAGATGATGAGGAGTACAGCCCCTATAACAAAAAATCAAAACCCGTGCCCACGAAGTCAGCTCATATCGGCAACAACCAGAAGCGACGCAGCACCTCGCAGTCATCCTCGGAAGCAAAACGCACCAAGTCTACTGCAGAACAATCACTGGTAGTCCGGCCAGGCAACAAGCCGCCGATCCAAGGGGCCAAGGGCCAGCACACCTGCCCAGATTGTGGTAAGGTGAGCTTTAAGGATCGAACCGGGCTGGAGAATCACATCAAGAAGCAGCACACGCGCCCATTCACGTGCATATTCGAGTTTGCAGACTGCCATTCTACCTTCGCCAGTAAAAACGAGTGGAAGCGGCACTGCGCCTCTCAGCACATCGTGCTCCAATACTGGGTCTGCCAGCAGGATGCATGCGCACAAGTCTCTAACAAGCCGAACTCACTCAAGAGATCTACGGGCAACTCGCGCCGACGCGCCGCCAACAACAACAGCAGCAACAACAACAACCACCGGCATCCTACGGCGTGCTCGTCTTCCCTCCCGAACGGCACCATCTTCAACCGCAAGGACCTGTACACGCAGCACTTGCGCCGTATGCACGTCCCAGCACACCTCAAGAACAAGGTGAAGTCAAAGACGCACGTGCCCGAGTGGGAAGAACAGCAGCGCATACGCCAAGACGAGGCCATCCGGACGCGATGCCATCTGCCCACGCACATGAGGTGTCCGGCGGCAAACTGCACTGTTGTGTTCCAGGGTACGAATGCTTGGGATGACCGCATGGAGCATGTTGCCAAGCATCTCGAGAAGGTCGCCGCCGGCACCGAACCCCCGCTGCCGTTCGGTGGCAATGAGGACAGCACACTCGTTGACTGGGCAACTAGTCCCGAGATTGGCATCCTGAGAAAGGGCGAGAGGGGCAAGTGGATGCTACAGAACCCCCTGAAAGCCATGAGCTACCCGGCCCCGCCCGTGGTGGTGGAACGGGAGGAGGAGGAGGAGGAAGAGGAGCCAGAGGAAGATCTGGATGCGGATGCGGATGCAGAATGCGAGGACGAGTGAAGATGGATAGAGTGACTTTACTTGCCTAGAGCACACTTTCAAACACACTCATACACTCACACACTCACCCACTTACACACTTACGCCTTCACACACTCATGCCGTTATACACTCTCTCATGCACACGCAAATACAGGGACTCCAATTATACCCATTGTTCCAAATTCTTGTTACAATATATTGTTACTTTTAACTTACTTGTTTATTCATTTCTTGTTACTATTTACTATTATTGACGGTGTGGTAAACAAAACAAGGGATGTACAATTTGCTCCGCATCCGAATTCTCATTCAATGGAGACACGAGTTCTATCTTCTCTTCATTACGTTGGATCATCGGGCACACATCTCTCTGCGATACTCCAGGGATGGGGGATCAGAGGCGAGGGAATGAGGGGACAACGGCCACTAGAGGCGTGGAAGTCCCAAAGACTTGATGATCATGAACACTGTCATGCCTACCACTACTATTACTACTGCTACTCCCAAACAGGATAGAACAATTAATTCGTGTACAATGTATAATCGATGCAGATCCACAATATTCAATCCATGCAACCATGAGTCTCACCTTTGCCTCCTTTCCATTGCATTGCATCTCAGCTCTTTGCGCTATTTTTTTCTCCTTGCTTGCCCATCTTCTTCTCTCGTAAAATGTCCAGACTTAGACAATAGAGGCACGAAAGGAGTAATGGTTGCGAAGAGGTATCCTCTTTGAAATGTAGGTCTGCGGGACCGACGTTGTGGTCGTCGGCGTCTATCATCGGTATCCGCGACGGGGAGATGCAGCGAATCCTCTAAGCCATGAATGAGGTCAGCCCAGAAGGTGGCCGGCAGGATTAAACATTGGCGCAGCGGACACGGTGGCTAAGAACGGTGCGGTACCTACCTGATAGGTACGGTAACCTACCTCATCTGGGGAAGTGTACATACCTATTTCCTGCAAGCGCGACACCCGCAGGAATCGAAACATTCACTCCCTACAGAATACATGTACCTTAATTACGATTTCACTTTACTTATTCCCGGTACTAGACATTGTACCAATGACGGAATGGTTTACTTCAACCACCTACACTAACTACCCAACCTACCTACATCCCACATCCTACATCCTATCTACTTCCTGAACAGGTGTGTAATTATTAGTAACTACCTACAACTACCTACATATAGGTAGGTAACTATCGATTTACTGTAGGCAGGTAGGCGTACAATCGGATTTCTTATGCCCTGATCCCAGTCGTTTGTTCCCTTCCGAATCCTGCGCCGTGTCGTATCTCGTGCCCGCGCTTGTTGCCCTTCTTCCCCAAGACAATTGTTTTGTCGCAGAACGAGGTGGCCGAATGTAGTGTACCCTCCATATGGCCCCATACCTTATGCTCCATGCCCCGTCTCTCCCATCTCCCATGCCCCATGTCCATACCCATACCCATGCCCTGTCAGTCCATCCACGATGTGCGCAGTAGTGGCTTGGGGGCTACAAGATCGACGGAGCCGAAGTGCCCTTTTCTCTCGCCTTTTCTCTTCCGGACTCCATCCCTATTTTTTTGATCCTGTCATGTAACCCCAGTCCGCGCACCTGTCGTTGCCAAACGCCCGATCTACCGTCAGCCCGACGCTGTTTGGTTGATTGGTTGCAAGGATGAAAGCCATACTTAGTACACTCGATCGAACGTACGTACCGTATCTGGCATCGACGACGGGAGCGTTCACCCTCGCATTTACGCAGACGTAGGTAGGGTACGTTCCCGGAATAGATTCCCGGCACCGACAGAGACACATGTCGAACACCACCATGACCGTATTAGTATTACACCTTGTGGTATACGGGACAGCTTGTTGCCAAGCCTACCCATCGAGATCGGGATACCCTCCCCGAAGAGGTTTGTGGCTTTCGGCGGTATGGTACTTTTATACGCTACCCACGCCGGTGAGTGTGAAAGTACATACCTACATACTGAAGTAGCACTTATCAAGTAATTGCGTTGGCGCTAAAGCCCGCTGCGGCGTGGGCCCTGGATCCCCTGCGCACGCTAAAAATGGCACTATAGATTGGTGTCCAATGTAGATATTGTTGTTAGGACCTATGTAGGTAGTGGGTCGCCCCAGACGGAATGACGACGGATGGGACCGCAAGGAGTACCCTGGAAGGTAGATAGTGCATTTCCAGACACATGGTCGTACCCAATCGTGTTTCGACGACGTCCGCTAACGTCCACTAATAGAACAGACCACAGAATACACCTACAAGCATCTATCTACCTACAGATGTAATATCGGCTTTCCAATACCGACTTAGATGTATGCAGAATCCACGAATCTGTGCTGTACCGAGGATGGAGTCAGTCTGCGAGAAATACGATCATCCTGCGCGTAATGGCATGCACTACATACATACATACAAGTACATGCATCTTGTCGTTCTCATCATTTGTCCAGGTAGTTTCGATACTGCACTAAATTCCATGTATTTCGTACAAGCGATGCACTATCTATCTAATAGTTAGCTCGTTGCTCCACTACGGCAGACGCGTATTACAGTACTTCCGATGCCTATATGATTAAGAGAAGAAACAAGATATGATTACCTCGAAATCAAATAGATAAGACAATCACATTACGCTATGTACATGTAGGGTTGACCGAAGGCGGGGAGGACCGAGTACAGGGTTTTTCGGGGTAGGTACAGGAAATAGTACGGCAGGCACACTAGCTAGGTTACCGAGTCTGGATGAATCTAACTAGATGTAGTGTAGGTAACAGCTACTCTTTGTGTTCCATCATCTCAGCCGCAATTTTCTACCCTTGTCCCCTCACTTCGTGCTCTCACCACCATCACAACATCAAACTTTTCAACTGCTATTCCTAATATCACATGCTCTACGAATGATAGCTATTCGGCCAGAAGAAGTGATGAAGTGATGTGCTAGGTACGTAGAGGGACAGGCCAACCGCTTATCAAGAAGCTACGAAAGCCACCGCCTCTAATGCCCCTGAACCCCGCGCAAAATAGCCACCGTCAGCAGGAGAAGAGGCAGCATCACAACGAATAGAAAACCCCCCAAAAAAACCAAGACAATAATTGACCGATCTGCGACGATCGTTCTGGCCGAGGGGGGCCACATTGAGACTGCATGGTCACAACCCGAGATTTGACGTATGTCGAAGCAATGGAATCCCTTTCTTCTCACAATGAGAATGACGGTGTGCTCCTTTGCATGTCATGTGCCGGTATGCCTGGTTCTACGGACTCGAGTCGAGTAGATCTTCTCGCTAATCGCCCAGATCCACCCAACCCTCCAGATCTATCGGATCGAGCAAGTTCACCCCCTGGACCCACATCCCCCCCGTTGCAGCCTATGGAAGCATATCGCGATTCGATAGCGTTGTCTGACAATGATCTGAAGGAGGATAATGGGGAGAAGAAGAAGGAAAAGAACAAGAGTGACAATAATGAGGACAATGTCACTGTTGTTTTCGAAATCGATGATGATGCTGATCCACCCGTCCGGCTTGACAAGGGGAAGGCCCCTGAACGACCTTATTTCCGATTTAACTTAGGCCAGAGAACGAGCTCTATGTCGCACGAGCTATATTCGACTAATGCGCAACAAGCCGAAAATCCTACTGGTCCAGCCATAGAAGACAAGCGCTTAGAGTCTTCAGCAGATCTAATAAGGACGGCGACTAATGGTGATTCAGAGGGCTCGAGTTCCGCCACTGAGTCAGACTCTGAAGACGCCAGTTACCCATCGAGTCTATTTGAAGAAGACGCACATGACTATAATTCAGCCACCACAGTTGGGTCGGCGCTAGAAAACCATGTCACATCGTGGAAGCAGAAGGAGAAGCAGAAAGCGGTCCCGGAGGCTGAGACAGGGTCCTTGTCGGGGGGGTCTGAAGAGGAAACGCCCTTCCAACCGATGAACCCCGGTGACCCTGGTTGGGAGAAGTCGGCGGATAGGCCACCGCAGAAATTGCCGATTCGGTTTCAAGATGCAGTTATGCGCAACTTCCTCTTCCCCTGGGAGAAGGCCAAGACGTGGACAGTAAGTGTCAGCCCCCTTGCTCGGCCGATCTGAGAGTCTATGCCTACTGGTTCGGAACCGGTCGTTCATGTAATTACGGTTTCTTTTGTTTGCTTACTGGGTACCAGGGAATGAAGAAATTGGTTGAGGACAGCTTCAAGCATGTCGATGTCGTTGGGCCGCAGGTGATGATGGGTCGTTACGACCTCTTAGTCTCTCTACCTCTTCCCATGGACGTGTCATCCGGCGCACCTTCAGGCACGGTCGTTGCACCGCTCTCTAGTTGGACAGCGGGAACGCCGAATACGTCTGTCGCCGGTTCATCATCATCGCCACCCGAACCATCGAGTAGCACCAACTGCACCCAGCCTCAGCAGAAACAGCAGCAGCAACAAAAGAAACAACAAGAACAAATGCTACAGCCCAATTCGCCCTTTGTCATACTCCCTGGTCTCTGGGAGGAGACGATTGAGCCGGGCATGCTGATCGTGCAACGGATGTGGCCGTTTCAAACGACCAATGCCCCCTTGCCACAACCAACGCCGCCGCCGCCGCCAGCACTGCACCTTCTTCACCAGC
>JAPESX010000769.1:0-14404 GCA_029590615.1 Nemania bipapillata | reverse complement strand
CGTCCGGAAACCCTGCCATCCAGTTGGCGTGGCGGGAGCTGTGGTCCTCGTGGGCTGTCTCGTATGAGAGAGGGGACGAAGAGGAGGAAGAAGACGACGATGACGACAGGCGGGACGTCATGGAAGTCGGGGAGATGGTCGACTCGTCGACGTCGCCGAAGACGTCACGGCCATCTCGCAGGATCTTCTCTAGTGCGAGCTGAGCCAGTGTATTCTGGCTTTCGCCACTCGCGACAGCAGACCTAAGGAGCGCGAGTAGAAGCGCTGATACCCCGATTGAGAAACGCATATTGCTGAGGTTCGATGCGTTAGGGAAAACTCCATGAACACCGGATCCGGGTGGGAACCACCCGGGTATTCTCCAAAGTGGCGGAGGGGTTCACCGTGTTGTCGTTGTGTGCCTTGGTGGATTTTAAATTATGATTGATTGTCTCTTGGGCGGTCTGTTTCGCTTTGCAGTCCTGATGCAGCATGCAGCTAGCATCAATCAAGCCTCCCACATACATAGTATCTACAAGTACTTAGAAAACTGAAGGAGCTACCTCCTACCTAGTAGTTTTGTATTCGGTACTGTACATTATATACAATACAATACTGCCACGNCCCCCCAATTATGCACTATGATTGGGTACTCCCTGCATACGTATCCATTGATTTATGTATTCTGTACATGCGCATATTCTGTCCTCGTAGGTCATCACCTCTTGTAAGCAGAGAAACCATGCACATGCTCAGCACCACACGCACCGGTATGAAAACGAACATCAAAAAAGTTCTGCACAAGCGTCTACGCTGGTGTTATATACTCGCACACTATGGCATATCTAGACTAGGTACTCGACCAATTAGCCATTCTATCCATATGTGTGCACTAAACCATATCATCCTTGCTTCCCAATCGTCTACTAATTATTCTCTCTTCTCCATTTTCTTTCCTTTTTTTTCTTTCCCCATTAAGCCAAATTAGCCTCAGAAGATCAAAACCTATCAATCCTAATTATTTTCCCGCCTCCTATCCATTAGAGTCTAGACAGACCCAGATACCATAGCGATCACTGTCGAGGCTGCATCCTCGCGTGTTGTTCGTCCAGCCTAGATTTCGCTGCTTCACTCTATCATCGGCCAAACCAGTCTCTCTCCTTGGGCATCTAGCGTACAGCGTCGATCCACGAGACCATGGGATTCCGTGAGGGTTTTGTCGTCTACTTCGGCTTCGTAATATCGAAGAATTCCTCGAGTCCTTGAACAACGACCTCGACGTTGATGTTCACCAAAGGCATCTTGTCGTAGCTGTCCTCCTTCATGATGGCCACGAGTGCCAGGTATTTATTCACCTCGCGTAAGATGATCGGCTTATTGCCGTCACTCAGCACCATGCAGCTTTCCGCCCAGTTCGATGCCACCTGGTCCTCGAGTTTCTGGTTCCAAGGCGATCCCTCGAGTCCCTCACGGTGCTTCTCCGACCGTGGCCAGCTACCATAAACCTCCGTGACGTCTATTATGACGTCGATATAGTCGGAGCAAATTTCGTAGCTTGTCATGTCCGCCGGCGCGCTATCCGTTGCGATGTAGATCTTGGACGTCACATCGAAAAGGTACGCCTTCTCAAACCGGCACGTGCGGCAGAGGTTGGTCAACATAGCCTCCAGTATTCCCAGCCGGGGGATGAGCTTTTGTATGACCTTGCTGAATGCTTCGAATATGCTATGATTGTAGATGCTCGTCAGGTGAAACGTCACCGGTGCGTTTTCAAACCCGTTGTCCGACAACTCGTCCTGGATCCGTATAGTGATGTCTCTCTGGATATCTAGTTTGTAGTCGTCCGACAGGCCATCTACTTTATGTATGAACACCTCAATCTTAATGTTAGGGTAGGTTCGCTGAAGGTTCAGAATAGTTACGTTCAGCCGAGCGACGGCCTCCAGGTAGTCGTCCTGTGCATCGATGACCCATATCAGCGCCCCTATCTCCCCGAACATGGCGTCGATGTCGAACGTCGGGTTCTCAAATATATCGATCTGGCCTGGGAAATCCCAAACTTGAAAGTCCATGAACGAGCTAAGAAACCATCAAGTTAACCGAGATCCTATGCACACCTGCCTGTCCGGCTGAGCTTACGGCAGTTCATCTTTCTGGATGCGGGCCGTCGACTCCAGAAACAGCGTCTCGCTGGGTGGGAGTTTGTGGAAGACCACACTCGATATAGACGACTTGCCGCTCCTGCCATTGTTTAGCTCACTTATATGAACGCCGGGCATGGCCTGTAGTCATACCTCCTCTGGCCCATGAGCAGTAGCCTTGGCTTCCCCTTAGCTGTTCCGTCAGGAGCCTGCTCCGCCGCCTTGGCGGGCATGTTCTTCTGTTGTCTTTGCTGGTCCTGTTCAAACAATCGTGTCAGATTTAGTTGAGCTGGAGTAAGAGAGCTTTCTCCGCCTTGCGCCCACGGCTCGTTGCTGTCATGCTCAACGGGAACATCCTGCCCGCGAAGTCGAGAATCCATGTTGGCCGGGCGAAAGTAGTGAGAGTAATTTCGAAATGTGGCAGGCACCGGAGACGCTTGTCTAAACAGCTGAACGCTGAAGACTACAGAACGGCGGGGCGGTTTGAAGTCGGAACAAATCTTCTCAATACATAACGCCTATGACAGCATCGGTTCTATTCTACTCCAAACATATCTGGGAGACCCGACTATTTTGTTTATTTTGTTTGTGCCTCGATGGAGGGGTATCGGATTGGCAGGTCAACTGGTTTACAAAGGATGTCGCGGGCTACCGATCCCACTTTTCAAATAGGCGGTAATGCGACAGAGAGCAAAGATAGGATGGCGCGGCCAGCGTTGAGTCGGATGCACTTGAAAATAAATAGCTTGGGGAAGTTGCCGGCTTTTCTGAAAGACACAGCAGTTTCTCTAGGCGGGTTTTCGTCGGGGGAGCGTCGTGAGGGGATCAACACATATTGCGTTGCCAATCTCACCGTCGCACAATCATAAGATGGCCAAAGAGAATTGTGCCCAAGGCTTGCAGTCACGGGCCGGTTTGCAGTTACTGAGCCTGAGCCGCTACCACGAGGGGTGCATGTTTAGGCTGTGCCAGGATTGTTGCGACAGCGGGCGAAGAGAAGCTTGCAGAAACAAGCAGCATGAGACAAGCCGGCGGTGAATAGCCCTTGGTTCCCATACAAGGGAAATAGGGGAGGAGGCTTGGTAGGATCGTAAAACGGCCATCCAACCGTAGGCGGTGAGGTACGTATGTCATGTACGGCATGTACGTGCAAGAGAGGGCGAGGCATGAGAGAGGAAATCCCGGATGAGAGAAAAGAGCATCCCATGCAAGGAAACATGGTGGAGCGAATGAAGAAGAGAAACTTGGTAGAAAGAAAAAAAATTATCTGATCTCACCTCCATCCCGTGTTAATAATTGGCCCAAGTGACAACACAGGACCAGGACAGGCTTGTGGTTTTGGTGGCTCAGCAAACGCGCGAGCCCGATGGTCCCCTGTCTCGCGGCATTAGATGGTCAGGAATACCCGGCCGGCTTCAGACTGAGCGGTGACCCAGCAGTGCCCGACTTCGACTTCAGCACACAGGCAGCTTCTGAGTCAGCTCTCCTTCTATGATTGAGTACCAGTAGAGTAGCTGAGCTGACTCACCTCAGTTGTAACCACGGAGTGCCTGAGGGTGCAACGGCTCCTACTGGCTGCTTGGCTAGGTAGGACGAGTGCGTGACCAGAACCCCAGAACCCCAGCGAACGTGCCTTGCTGCTAACCTAGGTAGATATGTAGGCTAGCTAGCAAGAAGGATACCGGATACCGGCTATCGGATACAAGTTACGGGATACGGGATACGGGATACGCGATATGGGATATGGGATATGGGATATGGGATATGGGATACAGGATACTTTCTCGTCTCTGCCTCTATAATTCGACAAGGTGATAGGGGGTGTGTCCTTGGTATTATCGCGCGCACATGGGCATGTAACTGACAAGCGCATGCACATGTGTAAATCGACGCTGTCTCAGAGACCTTCCGGGGAAATGAGTGGGTGATGACGGCGGGTTCTGTCCGTGGACCGAGATATACCCGCCAATGAGGTCTGACGCGCTGGCAAACAAGGCAAGTGATAAGAGGGTGTGACAAGCTTGAGATTGGACCGGCGGTGCAATCGCTAGAACGCCACACTAGCTAGAGCCGCGCGATTAGCTCTGGAGGGGGTTGTAGATTAGACGGCGATCGTGGTGACGAGCAGAAGTCACGATGTATGTAGGTCGGTATACTGAAGATGGATCCTAGGAGGTAGGTACAACCTCTCTATTCAGGTACCTAATCCTAACATCGGCACGGTGGAGGCATGTAGAGGGACGAAGGAGGGGTTCTACCTTGATATTATCTAGCACTTTGGAGGCGTTGGCAGCTGTCAAATATGTCCGCCAGCTGTGGTAAAGTTCTCCACCTACAAATACATACTAGACGACGGAATATAGTCAAGTGATAAATAAATATAAAACAACAGGTGCAGGTGGTAGGTATACTTACCTCTGTCTTCTATAGAGGCGACTTATACTATGATCATCTACACTCTTCCTCCGAAGCTCAGATGGGGATAGAAATTGTCAATTTTACCAAGAGATAAACGTAAAACACCTATTAAGACCCATCCTCACCAGCTAATGACGTAATGAGATGCGCCCGTTAACATGGGTATTGATTGGTCGTATTAAGCATCGTACAATTTAGATAGGTAGACTAAGCAGCATCTTCGATGCTAACTACCTACCTATGTAGTAGTTGGCCAAATTCTATAGTACGTACCTAATTGTACTTGTACGAGAGTGTTTCACCTAGTATCATTACAGCCCCCAGCAATATGCGTTGCCAAGTAGGTAGTATGGTATGTAACTCCCATAGGTCTTCCAGCAAGTCCAGACATTTTCTGATAGGTAGGCATCTCCCCTTACTCGGCACTATCGCACTTCCGGTCAAGTCAAAGACATGATTCTCTTCTAGGCAATAGGATTCGTCACTCAACCCCCCACATTAGAATCCAGTTTAGGACTTGTTCCCAAACAGTGCAAATCGAAGACTCTTGCGCCGCGGTGCGCCTCTACGCGGCTTCAGCTCCTCCGCCTGGCTGGTTTTCTCGTCGTCGGGTGGTGTTGGAGGAACTTCCGGAATCGTTGCTATGCGTGTCGTTTCTCCTGAGTTGCTTGGTGGCGGAGTTGGTACATTCTCCGAAAGGTCGATCATAGAGTGTGATTTAAAGTTACCTAAGGACTGCACGCAGCTTAGTCTTGGCGTCCAATAATGCAATACCCCTTGTGTCTAATACACGCTCTATCTGCCCAAAACAGGACTTCCCTTACCTTAACACTCTTCATAATCCTCCGACCGGATTTGGATGGTTTTCTAAATACGCCAGCTCTTCGATCGGCATTGTCTCTAGATAGACTCTCGATCTCCGCTGCAACCGTTTTTCCTCCAATGGCAACATTTTCCTCCGGAGTGGCCTCAAAACGGATATGGCCACGAGTAGAAACGACACCAAGGGTGTCGTGGAGATGCTGCTGGATAAGGTTGGCATTTCTCTTGTTGGTTGCCGGCTGGAGCAGGCCGGGCAGGGTATGTATGGTTAGGATATATGCTGGTTCGAATGTGCTCCCAAAGAGCATGCAAATACTGTGGCGAAGAGTGATAATGATGGAGGACATGGGCCGTTGATACCGGTTGGACAGATGGTAGGCTAGATCCGTAATGAAGGCAAACTCGTCGTTGATGATGACGTTTGTTTTTAGTTCCGCGATGACCATGGCTTCGTTGAGGATACGGCTCTTGGCCGGGTCGTTCCCCTTGTTAGGTCCGGCAAACTCAGATTCAAAGTAGGCGCTTTTCTTCTTACTCATGTCGGGATGGACTTGCGACTTGCGACGGCGTCCAACGGCATCACCTGGAAGCGGGCGATCAATGCTGCGCATGACATCGTTGCCTTCAACGAGGACATCATCGGCTGATCGGGGTCGGAGTGCTTGTCTCTGAGCAAATGAAGCGCCGGCATGTTGCGATTTGACGACTGGCGAATCGGGACGACGAGTGCCGGCAGCGCTGGAGGAGCAACCATTTGCCGAACTACGAAGGGGGTTTTCAAGCATGACTGCTATCAACAGGTACTGACACGAGTATTAAATGTACCTGTGGCCGAGAACAACGTGTGACATGCCCCGCCCTTTATTTCTATTGTGTTTGAGGAAAATGCAGAGTAATGTCGATACGGCGGTGACGACTGGAATAGTGACGAGGCTAGCTGTATGCTAGAAAAATGGATGCAAAAGCGAATGAATGGCAGCGTTACGTGTATCTGAGGGTCATGCAGAGCTGAATGGCATTTGTGGCGTAATGGTTGGGTCTAGAATATTGCGCATATGAGGGCGCAAGAGGGTAGTTTACTGTGTGGTAAGAGCCGGCTCTATCCACCCAATTTGACCGCCCGACTAACTAACTACCTAGGTATCTGATACCTGGTAGCTAGTGAGTGCGTGTACAAGCGTAAGGAAGAGAAATGGGCGTAGGTGTGCCTTGGGATTATGTTGGGAGGAGCAGGAAAAGGCGGAGAAGAGGAGGAAGAGGAGGAGTTAAAAGAAGAAAACAAGCAGCTGCTCGAATAGAAAGGTGCGGGCGAGACAAGGTTTGCCTTTCGGTGACACAAGAACTTGACGCTTCGAACACACCAATGTAACAGGTTTTCTTCTTCGTCTTCTTTTATTTTTCTTGTTTCCTTGCCTACTCGCTCTTTCTTGGAGACAGAGATTCCGATATAGGTAGCTGTAACCGAGAGAGGTAGGCAGGCAGGCAGGCAGGTACATGTGTAGGTAGGTAGGTAGCTACCCAGATAGTTTCAAGGTTCGTCACTTGTATGTGGTGATTGCCGTGACGAGTCACGTAAGTAGGTAGGTAGGCAGGTAGGTAACTGTTAAGACTCCCTTGTGCGTTACTTGGGTATGCGTAGGTATACAACATCTAAAACGCAGACAGACGGGAGCCACTGTCACACAAAGATCGCAAACCTCGGTCTGGCCTGTCAGCTGTGCTTTAGAGGAGTGGCAGAATGGGTACGTGCATGCTAGACATATCACGATGTCTAATTTGTGTTGCTGCGTACTTGGGTACGCATATGATGTGACGGGGGACTAAGTAAGCCGCATGTAGATTAATTGAGGCTGTTGGTTGTTGCTGCTGCTGGTGTTGGTTGGAGAACGAACGGAGAGAAAGAGCAGACTGGAATTCGGGGGTGTCTCTCTATTCTGTACCTACAGAATACAACCCACAGGCATAAGAGCAACAACTTATTCGTTTATATAAGGATAAGCATGTATATATATACAAACATGGCTCCAATCGCCAATTACTATTGTCATTTGCAATTATAATTATATCATCGCCGAGAAAAAAAAAGAGGATGTACATTCGCCTCTCCCCCAACCCTCAACCCTCGCGAATAATAAAAATATTAAGTGCATTATATTGTGCAGATACCTTCCAACATGGTCATATATTGCAACCGTTTCAATGCTGCCGCCGCATTAGCCAAACATCAAGAGAAGCCAAAGCCAGTATACATCATGCAGCCTTAACCCACGTCGCCATTCGGCCAACATCACGATCCGAGCCGCACATTGCCTAGATAGGTAGGTAGACCACGGTCACATAAAAACCACATCCCACCCGCAACACCCGCATCCATCGAGGTCGGTCAATATATATCACCACATCTCCCGTGATTAGACGGGCGCTGCTGCTGTGCTACGCACTGGTCGAGCACCTACGTCAGACGGTAACACTATCGAGCCCAGCGAAGCGAGAGGCAGCATGGCCAATCAGCCTATCTACCTGCTAATCGCGACGTTGCTCGCCTGCGACGGCAATAAGCCGCCGTCACAGGCATCCGCATAGCTCATTGGAGGACAGATCCCAGATTCACCCCAAGATAACCAGCGATAACCCCCATACTTATATATGTAGGTACGCGAAGCGAACGAGTGACTGGACGCCATCGCCCTATTCTGTATTTATCTTATCTATCTTGATATGAAATACCTTCTCGTCCTCTTTAAGGACCCTGAAGACATCGCGGGGGGGAAAGAGCAACATCTATCCTTTAACCGCCGCCTAATCGAAATATATCGGAGGCGAGAGTCGAAGCGAGATGCGCTCTCATATCTAAAGATGCCTACATAGAGCCACGCTCGCTCTCAATTGCCTAGTTTCTCTCCCGCCCACCGCATTTTGAGGATAGTACTTCTATACATCACAATTACAGTACCTCCCCAACAACCAGTGCTTGCAGACATAGACAATAATAACATCCAAGTCAATATCCCAGAGATTAACCTACCCACGGTACTTATTTCACATCGTATCTCTAGTACCTACCTAATGGCTCTATGTAGTGCGTGCATACCCATACGCACTACTTAGTCATCACGCCCAGGCAGCATGAAGGATGTGGAGCGGATGCCTTGAGACAGACCCTGTCCTGACTCCTTTTACCCCGGACCCGGACCCGGAAAACGGGGCCCGCCCTCGAGCCTTAAATAGCGATGAGTAAGGAGGAGGTCCGGCCCATCCATGTCCGGGAAATTAGCCCTCGTGAAAACTTTCGACGCTTTCGACACTTTCGGCCATGGCCTTGAACCCACGCTATTTTTATGGCGAGATGGATCCTCAGAACTGCCGGATTGGTCTTGGCTGGGTGTTCCTGTCTGCTAGGCTGCCATGGGATGCCTAGAGAGGTGAGAGGTGAACCCAGTCTGAGGAGTTGATCGCTCATTTGGTCGGGATACGAATGTGGTCCAATGAGATGAACAATGGGAAAGGGGGTAGCATGCAGAATATTCTGTATAAAGGGGAGAGACTCTCTCTGGATAACTCGTGAACCACTTCTGAAGGCATCCTCATTCATCCTCTCCATCTTTACCTCGTCTCGCTAGCTCATCAAGACACCACTAATCGTCCCAACTCTCAAATCAACCAAAATGCAATTCGCCGCCGTTCTCGCTTTGGCTCTGCCCTTCGTGGCTGCCATCCCCCAGGTAACTTGAGCCCGCGACCGTGTCTATCATTCGTGATCGGCTGACCTTCTACTCCAAAGGCCACTACAACCACGAGCACGGCCGCGCCAAGCGCGACTCCTGATCTGCTNAGCCATCTGCGAGTCGCAGGCGTATAGCTACCAGGACGCCTGCCCGCAGTGCCTGCACAACTGCGCCACCTCGGCCTACCCGGAGCAGTGCTACTACAGCGTCTTCTTCACCGTCAACGGCNATCCAGGCGGATTGCGAGGCGCACGGCGGCAACAACTGCCGTAACTTGGCCCTTAGCGAGGTCTGCGGACAGTAGAAATGCTTCGCTCGTCGGAGAATACGTTCAGTATGGATTCGGAAGTGTGATGAAGAAATGGAACTTGATGGGGAGAATGGGAAGAATGCCAGAGCTAGTATTGAGCTGTCGATGGGTTATGAGATTGATAAAGGGGACGAGTGAGAAAGAGTGGTTAAGGAACACGAGATATTGGGTCTTGATCTTATAGCTTAGAAACTGAGGGGTGGTCGTTGTTGAATTCATAAGAGAGCACTTGAGTTTGGCTCAATGAATCCCAAAAACTAGGTTGCACTCACTTCTTGTGATGTAGGGTGATGTTTAATTACTCCCTGGTGTCGTAGCTCAGGAGATAGTCTATATTTGAGACAGAAGACGTGAAATCTCAGTACTCAGAACACCAAAATGTATGAGATCGTGAATGGTATTTCAATCTCCAGCTCGTAAATCATTCCTCGGTCGCTGATTATGTAGTGTACACCTTTAGCCTCCATGATGCGCCTCCGGACGAAAGCTCTTTGGTTTCGTCGCCGCCTGCTAGTAGGCCCGAATATAAATAGTTAAAATCCACCTCCCCGCCCATGTAGTATATAATAATCTCAATATCCCAAAGTTCTCCTATCCAGCCAGATTGTCATTGAGGAGCAATTGAGTGACGCTTTGTAGCTCAAGGTTTAGGGTTGAGTGCTGGACCCATGTTGGGCACCATCACTTCATTCAAGATCCGCGCTCTACGACAAAGCAGGGCTGCTGGGCTTGGGGGCGGGAACGAATGCCTTCGCTTTTCGCTCTAGGCCCATCTGCCCACCGGCTACCATGAGGGCGATGAATTCGACAGGAACGAGGATGACGGACAGGTATAGCGCAACCTCACTCTGTCTGCATAGAGTGCCAAAGTATGGCTGCACTCTCATGTCGGTGTAATCCCACTGGCAGCTCCAGCTCTGCAGAGTATCAACGGTGGTAGAAGCATTGACAGCGTAGAAGAATGAAATGCCGATCAAAGCAGCGGCGAACCCAACGAAGGGAGCAAGAAAGGTTATCGAAGTGTGTGCGAGTGTTTGATTCTGGAGCTGGAGAAACGGTACACATGTTAGCGTGTGGCCTAGGAGATGAATATGATGGGCAGATTAGATAAATAAAAACGTACTGCTTTGGCCTTGCTGAAGATGAGGGAAACTAGGTTCGCAAGTACTACAAGCGAGCTACCCACGACCAAAGCCACAGTGGGCCGAAGGTCGAACTCATCCGGCCACAGGGCCAAGTGGAAGTCGCTCGACACATGAGTGTTGTTGTAGACCATGAGGGCATTGGCAGACGTCCCGAGGATGGTTATGCCACTAACAAGGGCCAGGCTAGTGAGACCAACACGAACGCCATTGAGGAAGTGGATCGTTGCCTGATGTCTCTGGTAGGTGACATCTCGAGGATCGACCTCAAAATTCGAAGCAGACGCCGGGCCCTTTTGTTCGAAAGACATTATAACGGAGAGATTTGTGTAGATAGATAGATATAGAGGCAGACCAAAAAGGCTCAAGGGAGGTCGTGAAATACGTAGAAAGAGAAAAGGAATGTGTCGAAAGTATATACGTAGCGAAGTAGAGAAGGGAAGGTAGGTAGTCTACTATAGAGACAGACGAACCCGAGAGCTGAAGAGAATGGAACTTGAAGATAGTGAAGAAAAGGAAAACAGATAGAGCTTACATTGACGGCACAAGGCGGCGGATCAACGCAATTATGAACAAAATGCCACCTCCTAGCCGCCGAGAGAAGTCAACAAACTAGCTAGTAAGAGATCGATCGCCTTGGAGCTTGATGAGACAGACAATGTTGGGGTACAGGGTAAGAAAGAGCTAAGGATAGGCATTGCGAGTGTTAACCCCCCCGGACTGCGTGCGAGAAGTGTGGTATCCAGCGATGCGCTTATGCACATGTCCTGAAGCAAGAGACCAGTCAATAGACTCGCAGCCGGGGTTTAGCGCGAATGCGCGTGAGGTTGTAGAGATATCCATCGTTGACGCAAGTCCTATAGTGGTGTTAGTCGAATCGCGGATTGGCCAAGCCAGGTGGTGACGCCCCAGCTTTTGGGGCCATCACCGGCGCTTAAGCGAGAGGCGCCTGGGGCTAGGAGCCAATGAGAACGCAGATGTACCGCCTAATCCGGGTGCCCAGTCTCTCTCATCCCCTCGAAGTCCAAACTAGCGCCTGAATGCCGGTATTTCTTGCAGCTTTAAGCTCCATCTATAGGTAGGTCCTAGGATCTATAGGAGGTACCTACATGACAAGTGGGGTTTATTCTGTACTTGATGTCTATCGCTAGGTAATGAGCCCTATAATAGGACCTATAACATGGAAAGACTTCAACCTGTTAGGCGAGATGTAGCGGGTATCATGAATCCGATAAGATAGAGACGGCTAATGTGGATGCATGTCCATGTCTGTGGTGTTTAATTAAGTTTCCAAAAATAACTACGCGTAGGCATGTCTTATCAAGAGGATATACCCAATGAGGCCGGGAAAACAAGCCATCACCATCGGTTCTCGAATGTCCGACACATCTTCAAAATTGAGAAGGCTATTGATGTTAGGTGTAGCTTGCGTAAGCCTTCTCCCAAAGCCGGCTCGATGAGACACATCTAGCCGTAGCGCTAGTCTGTACCAGTAATACTTGTACAAATCTGAAAAGCATTGAGGAGAACGTCAATGTCTTCGACTTTCTTTAACCATATGGGATGACTAATACAAGCCATCGCTGCTATTTTCAACTACCTACTCTAGGAGAGTTTTCCAATACTGAGACCGACTCAGTTACTTCGAGGCGCGTTTGTGCACTATATATATGCATCTGCATTTACTTACCTGGCCTTAGATCTCCTACTAGTAAGAAGTTAGGATCTACATCTAAATAATCAATTCGGTCATTCGTATTTTATTTTTATTTTCACGGGAGGAATAAAATTTATAGATGACTAATGATAGCATCTCGAGTCAAAGGTAGGACATTCGCCAAGAAGAAGCCGGCATCTTGAGCACAGGGTTCGCCAAGCTTCTCGACAACAACCTTATATCACCACATACGGCCGTTAACCACTAACCTCCCATGATCGCGTCTATTTGGCCATACCTTGATGGACGGTGTTCCCGGGGCTGTCTATTCCGAAACAACATAAATCACGCGATTCGATCGCCAAGTCGCCCGGTACTGCCTCGTACGGGGAAAGAGTGACACCAACGTCTCTTTATCCTTCGATGTATAGAAGACTAGGGAGGTTACATAGGCATTTAATGAGCACAATCGCCAGGCAATTATCTAGAACCCGTTAAAGCAATATGAGCAACATTATGAGTGTGCGGCTTACAAAGCCAATCGGGCTACGAAATGGTTGAATCAACTTTACTATATTTAGTCCGGTATATTCATTTCCCGCTGTCGGACTTTATTGTGAGAGGGGGAACCGTCGTATTTATATGCACCCGTGAACGTGTTCGTGGCTTCTACCTCACCCTATGTATAGGTGTCTGGTCTATACACAGTGCCATGTGTCATTTTACAAAAAATGTCTTACCCTATAGACCATGGAAGTTGTGTTTGGTCCCGGAACATCATGACTGCCCCTGACACCCGGGCTTTCGCCCACCCTTGTGCGCCATGTTTCCCTTGCGCCAAGTCTCCGAGCACTCAGACTTCTCGTCACAAGGCCAGACATGTGTCTCCTATTATTTCTCCTCGTGTGTTCGTAGGACACTAACTAGTTCGCCATTGGGTGGTCTCCCATGTCACCATGACTACGTGAGGAGCTCGTATCGACTCATATTCCTTCTCCCTAGGCTTGCTAGATCATGCGGCTGTGATAGCAAACAGGCCTTAACTCTTCAGCCGGGCGAGGTATGGACTGATTCCGTAGCCCCAGTTCTTCAACATGGCCCGGAACCCTCTGGCTCTCGATTTAGCTCAGTTCATCGACGCCTCTCCACGACTCAGCCATCCGGATAGGAGAACCCGGGGCTGCTCGCATACACCCACTATTCTGGCTGAACGACCAGCTCATATTATTGTCTTGCATCGGAGGCAAGACGCCAAGTCACTGTCTCTAAAGAGACCCTATTTCCCGTGGGATCTCCCAGCCAAGGGTCAGGCAATTGTGCGGGGCCGTACGACCAAAAAAAAAAAAACCATATCCTTTTCGCCCGGTTCCGGAGTGTCGGGTCGGAAGAAGTGTTCCTGGGTTATTACCCAATGTCTCAGCATTTGTCTCTTCATCCCGCACTAAATAGAAAGCCTGCCACTTCATGTCGATCACTGAAAGGTGGCCTATGGAGAAGAAAAAAAGATGATCGTGGCATTAAGGAAGACCTGCTTGCAAGTTAGGTATCATCCCCTTCTTGACCCGTCCCTGACCATGTAAATCTATGTATATATATGTATGTGGACGGAGGCCAGATCAATCCAATTTGTCTAGACTTGAATAATTAAAAAAAAAACCTCCATTAGCCCGTTCCCGATTCCCGACTCCCGACTCAACGCTGTCTTCGACCGTCTACCAGGTAACCGGAATTTTCCAGGGTGAGCTATCGAATAAGCCACCACCAGGTTCGCAAGACCAACACCATTTCAGTTCAGCTCAGCTCAGCTCAGCTCTAATGGCGACACAAAGACACAACGCGGCTGTCAACAGCCTCGAGCCGAGCTTTGTAAGTTCCGCATCTGTCACACACGAAGACTCTCCTTTTCTTTTACACACACGCACACGCACACGCCTACGCACACACTCTCTCATACGGGGGCTCGCTAATTCTCCTAGCATGTCTTCCCTCAACTACCCGCTGAACTACGCCTGATGATCTGGTCCTTCAGCCTCCCGGGGCCGCGGATCGTCAGCATACGCTGCGGGCCCATTCCAGTCGCCGCGCAGGAGGTGTCCCAGGGACAAGACGGCTCATCACGCGGCAGCAGCAGCAGCAGCAGAAGCACCACGCCGCCGGCGTCCATCATCCAATGCAGGTCCACGACGCCGGTACCCGCGCCGCTGCACGTG
>JAPESX010000768.1:0-14411 GCA_029590615.1 Nemania bipapillata | reverse complement strand
ATGGATCAAGAGTCCGTGGGTGTTGACTGCGAGGCGGGATGATAGTAAGACGACAGGCACAGCCCAGAGCGAGGAGAGAGAGTTCATGTGTCTAGGTGTGGATAGTGATCTTCGTGTGGCAACGAAGAAGGCTGTCTCTGGCGTAATCGATTGGCTCGAGGCTGAGAAGGGTCTTGATAGGATTGAGGCCTACATGCTCGTTAGTCTTGCGGGACATTTGCGTATGTGTGAGGTTGTTGATATGCCGAATTATGCGATTGGGTGCGCGATCCCGTTGGATATCTTTGTTCCTCTACGCGATTAACAGTTAGGTATGGGGAAGAGGTAGGGGGAGTTTGGGTAAGGTTTCGTTTGAATGTTGGGTACCTACATAATTCTTGACCGGTTCCTTCATATTTGCTGATTCATCATGACGCCTACCTTCCTTCAGTGTCTCGATGGGTTCATTGGAATGCTCATGCTTTCCATATCTAGAAATGTATCTCTGTCGGTATTACAATCGTGCCTTCCTGCCATAGCGTTAATCACGGCACAAATTCTTTATTGCAACCGCTACTTTGGTCACAACTGTCAAACGATTGACTGGTCTCGGCTCAGAAAATACGAGGTAGCAATTCAAGGTCAAAATCACAACAACGCGCATTCTCTTGAAACTTGCATTGCCCTTCTACTTACTCTACAAGAAGAGCCTGAGTCTCTGCACAGAGGTAAATCGGTGCCCAAGGGCCTACCCAATCAAGCTAATCTGTAATCATCTAAATCCCACTGCCACGTTCAACCTTGTGCTCTCAGGTCATTTATCAGCCTCAGGGTCGAGTTACAAGATGGCGACCACCATCTTCGATGGCTCCAAGCCTCCCACGTTTTCCCATCTAGGCGGCGGACATAATCACGATGTCACCCCGACCCCCAACCTACCTCCAGGAAACGGTAGTCCCAAACCCAGCACTCCAGAGAGCAAACCCCAGCATTACCGCTTGATGACGAAAGACGAGTGGCTGCAGTTCTGCCGCGGCGTCGGGATCCTCAAGGATGAAGAGAGCGAGGAGGTTATTCGTGCCACGAGCCGTGTGTGGCCACCTCGAGGATTCAAAGACGGATTATACAATGATGGTAAGTAATAAAATAGGAGTTTGTTTTGAGGTTAAACTTCCTACCATTGTTGTGATATTCCTGACGACATATATGTCTAAGAGGCCAACTGGGTCTAGCCCCCTCGTGTAAGAGCCACGTTGCTAACACTACCTTGAAAAAAAGTCCTATTCAAGAAAACAAAGTTCACCTACTATTACCACGCAGTCAGTGTCATTGCGTGGGGATTGATGCTTACGCAATTGGCGTTGAGTGCCGTCTTGACTGCTCTTGGAGCCATGTCGAGGGATAACGGAACTCCTATTGTAAGCTCGCGTCCCTAGAACCAGCTCCCGACATTAAGTCACACTTACCGCATACCTACCAGACGTGATATATCACAGCCATCCCGGATACACAACCCTCCTCATTCTCCTTTTTTATAACTACTAATTAAGCCCTGCCATAAATCGTACATAGACTATAATCGCAGCCATCAACACGGGCATAGCTGGAATCCTAGCACTCCTGCACAACAGCGGTCTTCCAGATCGCTACCGTTGGGACAGAAATGAATTCTATAAGCTCGAGGAACACATCAAAGCCATCGTTGACACAGGACTCGTACCCGCCGAACATACTACAAACGACGTGCTTGGCGAGTGCTTCGAAATGTTTGCCTCTGCGCAGCAGGTTCGTCTCATTTACTTTCAAATCCCTCTCATCCATCCTCCCCCTCCTTAAGGCTTCCACTTTGGTTTTTCTTATGTTTATTACTCTTATAGCGTATATTCCTCCTTCAATATTTCTTGCTCGTGGGACTGTCGACAGTTCCCTAGTTTACTAATAATAGATTAGACAGTTGAAAAGAATACCCCGAGCATGTACACGCCAGTCACGAGCCCGAAGCCCCCTCCTACCCAGGTGCCCGTGCCTGCGAGAGTGTCGCAGAAGCTGGACTCTAAGAAGTAGGTTTGAGGTAGGCATCACTGGGTAGCAGCGAACGCAGCATGATTGAAAACCACTCCTAAGAGACTGTTATGAATTTTTTTTTGTTTTGACTTGATATTTTACCTCACCGTCTTGTCTCTGACTTAGAAGGCACATGGCTATCGAGGAGTTTTGCACAGTCTGTGTTTTATCAGTATGTAATCGGTCTATGATGATAGGGGAGCATCGTGATTGCTGATTCAGCAGTATTTTATCAGACTAGGGGATGAGGAGCTTAAATTATCTAATACATTCCGCATTCGTGACAATGTTGATACTATCACGGGAGCCAGTGCGTATAGTTTTTGTAGTAATGTATCTATTAATGTTACATTGTGTATGAGGCCAACATCGCAGTTGTTTAGCTGGAGGTTGCGCAGCTACCTGCCGAGATTCGCGAGAGGCATTACTGCGTGGAGGTCGGGCTCATCCGTAGACTCGGGGTCAAAAAGTCGATAGTTGACCACACGGGAAGGTTCAAGGTACTCCCGGGAGGCCTCACGGAGTAATGTCTGCATAAAGCACCATTGCCACTTCGTAACGAACGGAATGTCATTTGACCCCCAGAATTGTGGAAAACAAAGCTGTAGGCTCTTCAGATTTGTTGCAGCTCGCAGACATCTAACGAAGGAGAGCCCGCCCGAGATACAGCTTTGCCTTGTTTTTGCCAAGGGACAGGTTTTTGCAAAGGGATAGACACTGATGCTTGTTGAGTTTCGAAATGCTTGGCTAACATTCTCAGAACGCGGTCCCTGGAACGGCAACACAACAGCCATATTTAGGGTATGAATTTTGCAACCAGGCTGATGTAGCGTGTGAGGAACCTCAATAGCTAGACCTAGGCTACCTCCCATGTATTCAGTAGCTTCACAGTCGGCAAACCCATCCCGTTTAAGTTTACGTGAATTCCACTGTCCCCCGTATTTGGTCCATCCACACTGCATTTGAACAGTGATAGTTGTCAGCCTCTCCATCTTCATTTCGTATAATACAGCTGCGGACCATCACCGGCTTGAGGATTATAGCTAGGTACTCGTTATCATCTCATCCCGCGAGGTTACGAGTACCCATGCGTATATGAAAAACTTGCTAGTCAAAAGGAATAGGCGCGTAGATTTAGTAGTGTACGACTATAGAGTATGTATAATAAACATGCGGATGCATTGTGGGGTATTTTGAATAAGGGGTACTTAGCCTCCTTGCACTCAGAGTCACTTCAACTTCGTAAACTCCCAGGTACGATGAAGGTTTCAATAAATAGATTTAAAATCTAGTGAATATTATTGGTTTGTGGAAGAAAGAGGTGTTTAAATCTGCCGAACCTGATGGAGTGTTTACTGACTTACCGATGACTTCAATATTACCCAATCTATCTCACTAATCAATATCTGTGGTGTTAGTTGCCTTTTAGAATCGGCAGACTCAAACACTCTCCGGTTTCATATGGTCTGCTATAGTCACTAACACTAATCATGGAGAGTGTTGATAACCAAGTCTAGTATTGTCGTAAACAGCGGTGAAGCCAAAGTCTAACCAGGCATGTGGAACATCTCCACGCAAATATACCTAAAACTTGTCATTATCTACCAGCCCGAGCCTGGGCCGAAATGTGACCCATTAGCCACCGTACGATAGGCGCAAGCCTGCCAGTCACAACCTTGTTTGTAGACTTCAGTCCCCCACCAACTGAAACTGTCCATCCAGCCCGGGTAGATGAAGCCAAAGAAAACGATGACGATCCCGAAGGCCAACCCGGAGTCCAATGCTGCACTTAGTGTCATCGTGTACTTAGCCCACCAAGCATTTGCTCGATTTTTAATCAAATAGTTGAAGATATAGCAGACCAAGGCCCACACTGAGAAATTTAGACCAGTTGCTGGGGGAATCCAACTAAGTGACCCAAATAATACAGGTAGGTTGATCTTCCGAACTATAGAACTTTTCTTGCTGCGTCCATAGAGCCATAGAGGGATAGGCGCGATTGCGCCAATTAAGAAGCACCAAACTAGAGGTCTGTAGATGGCGTTAGGCCCGAAGAACTCGGCTGGCCCGACAACGCCCCATAATATGGAGCCGTTGAAGTGCACACGAGCTATAGGGCATGTGAAGCCGTTGATGGCCGAAGGCGTACATATACCAGGAACGTTCTGGAACATCCAATTGAGAACCGTAATCTGTGTGACTGAAGAGATGATTGTCGCTACCATCTGTACTGAAAATAGAATTCTGGGTGGGATCTTCATGTAATGCCCTAGTTTTAGATCCGCGGCAAATTTGATGCCTTGTGCGGAGGAAATATACCCATAGGTCACAAAGACCATATTCGCGACCGGCCGCCCTGGAAACACCGCGCCGCATATAAGCTGGCAGATAAGATAGATACTGCTATGCTGGTTTGTCACTGCCATGACAATACCTATAGGTATAAACAGTATGGAACATATTCCTAATGCAAGCAGTAGGCCATACCAGGGCAGATGCACAGGGTAACTACAGTAAGACATGTGAGTATGGGCTTTCGTAGTAAACCGGCCTCTAGGAAACTTACTATTCAACGACAAAAATGCCAATTGCCGTCATCGAAACAAATGTTAATAAATACCAATATATTGGTGCGTCCTTGTACCTCCTCATCAAGCGATTGTGGACATCTTCGCGATTAAGTAGATCCTCGATATTCGCGCTCGACGTCATGGCGCTCTCGCTTCTTCTGAAGGATGCCACGCCATTTCCTTCGCTCTCTAGGGGCTGGTAGACTGGCCCGTCTTCGTCCCCAGCCCCTTTAAGAGACCTCTTCCATTGGGTCCATATATCTTTCCCATGCCAGCACGCCGTATGTGTCAAGAGTGACGCTAGACCGGCGAATTGGAGCCCGTAGCTCAGCACATACGTAATAGGCAGATATACCCGACTGTATTTTGAGTAGGCGGCCCGGTCAAAAAGGAAGTCAGGCGTGAGAATTCTACCCACATCGTATATATGACCTGTATTGTCGAATACTGATGCTGAGAGAATAGGCATATATGATGAATAGAATAGGTTGTAGTAGTACGCGATGGGCGCGATGATCCACATGACAATTACCAGACCACCAATGACATTCATAGAGGCCCAGAAAGGCGTGAGTAAAGGAGAGCCGATGTATGCGATTTGCGCCCAGTCAAAGGTGACGGGGAACAGGCCCAAGCCGGAGACCACTCCAAATAAGTTGGCTACCACGACGTTATCAGGGGCAAACCAAGTGATCACATTGAAGTAGCTCAGTGCAGGCATCAACAATCCAGGGAGGAAGTAGAATAGAAAGGCGCCGAGCCAGACAACGAAGAAAAAGTTCCATCTACTAATCCTCCAACCATTTGCTGGCTCGTTCTGCTCTTTATGGAGGGTGGTAAACATGGCTGCTGACATGAGAGTGCCAGGCCAGATCATGCCGCTCGGGCGGACCAAAAATCTCCTGGTTAAACCGGCAAATGTGTAGCCCAATATTTGTGTCGACAGAGTGAGCAGGAGCTGATAGACTATGCTAACTTCCTGCTTGTAGAATTGAGTCTGCTCGACGATAATATCTGTTGCAAACGCAAACCCAAAGGAGACGTTGCTGCTCACATACACACAACTATGTTCTTTCTCATTCCAGGATCCCTGGGCAAGCCAGAGTCGTAGCCGGTGAGCGCGGCTCCTCTTTGTCCTATGGAGAGATGGCGAAGATCCAGACCCGTGGGCTGCGACGGACGTGCGGAGGCCATCTACAAACTGTTCCGGCGGATCATCAGGTCGTTTGAGCATGTAGTCCCACAAGAGGCCTAGAGGATGTACTAGAAGCAAAGCAATAACAGGAGTAATGGCAACACTGGGGTATCGTAAGGAGAAAAAGAGATTGGTAGAAGATCCGAGTATGGAGAAGAGGCCGGATAGTATCCACATGCGCGGAGTGTTGATGGATAAGGTGGTATTATCAGTTGGCGCGACAGAGGCACGAACTTGGGGATAAGGTGAATTGTCAGGGGGGTCCTCGAGTTGCTCGTCGCTGGCGGCATCGCCGTCCTCTTCTAAGTCTCCTGCCTCTTCTGCCGCAGAGCCATCTGATTTGTTATCCGATAGAATGTCATTTAGCAGAGCGGTGTCGGCGACACCATAGCGACCCTCAAGACCGCCCACGACGGTTAAGCCTCCCATCTCGTCTGACTGGCTCCTTCGTCTTCGGCTTAGCGAAGAGGTGCTCGTGCGGAAGGCGACGGAACGGCTCGTGCTGGCGGATTGGCGACGTCTTTCACGGGTCGCATCCGCGCTCTCCCTCGATAGCGAAGAAGCATGGTGAATATGCTGGTCTCCATCTTCGGCTACCTCGGGGGAGATGGGAGCTGCGCCGTATGACCCCGTACCAAAGCCCGGCGAGGAGCGCAAGAGTAGCGGTGCTTTGGACATGGTCCCTCCACGGTCATGGATATCTTGCAACAAGCTCGCCTCGTCTTGGGAATAGGAGGTATGAGGAGCATCGCTCGCGGCGCAAAGGGAGAGGGGAGTTATATCGGCAGGGATTGAGCTGGGCAGAGCAGCGACGGCTATAGTTGTAGTGGTAGCGGTATTAGGAGTTGCTGGCGAGGACGGGTGAGAGCGATGAGAGGGAGCTGGCGCAGTGCCTGATGACAGACCACAGTCCTCCGCGGGCGAATGACAGCGGGAGCTCGAGACAGGCGTGGGGGCTTGCGCAGAGACAACAGCTGAGGAGGCTGTGGAGCTCGACGGGGGGTTGGACCGAGTCCTGGACGGGGACCTGGTTATGGATCGCCCATGTTGGCGTTCGTGTGGGATCACCTCCAGCGGGAAGGCTTGACTGTTTCGGGGGTCAAGTGGCACGGCTGGGGATGAATCGTCATGGCCCTTTGCAGGTGTTGCAGATGTTGCAGGTCGTGCAGAACCGTGAGGCATTAGTTGATCATAGGAACACACAAATGCAGAAGGAGAGGTGGACCTTGGGGGAGCGATGTAAATGGGCAAAAATAAGTAGTGTAGTATGGTAGGCAAGTACTATGTAGTATCTGGTATGGCGTGGTAAGAGCTAGACGGAGGACGAAGGCGCTATTGATTAACTACCTACAGTATTCTGTACCTACCTTAGATGTGCAAGTGCTATGCAGCAGGTGGGATGCTAATGAAAGTGGGTAGATAATGGGTGGGTGAGACAAGAAGTAGGTACCTATCTACCTAACATACATGCACGACAACCTGCTGAAGTCGTGCCCAGCCAAGCTTCTATAACCATGTGCCACACTTTATTTAGGTGGTAATCATGACCTACCTTGGTGTAAGATTACGTATATGTACGTAGGCACATAGCTACACGACAGGAAAAAGAAAAGAAAATGCAACTTATTTACCATGCCATGAATGTTGTTATAAGAACTAGATACCTTTGTAGCTAGATGTATAGAAGTCGTCAAGACTTGAGAAAAATGACGTTGTTGTAACGTTGGAAGAGAAGGGAAAAACATCCGAGATTGATTAGATTGATGGATTAGATAAAAGAAACAAACATGAGATCCACGATCGGCTACCTACCGCATCCGCATATGTAATGCAAGTATTTCCTTGCTGTCACTGTCACACTCATGCGCTTCAGTTCCATATATATACACGCTGTACTAGGTATGTATGCTTCGAGAAGACAATGTACCGGTACTGCCTTACTTGGACATACGTACCTACAATACTCATGCGTCGTGCACTGATCTGCAAGTACGTATTGAAGTACTTACTCCCTTTTCTGACCCTTGCTAACCAACCTTCCGGCACTAGTCCCGGCCTAGTGTGACTGGTTCAACCCACATTATACAATATATTCGTACCTGTACTGCGACAATTATAGGTAGATGGATGATCTAGCCTCATTGGAATTGTCTGTGAGGAAGGTACCTATCTGCTTGTCTAAACCTCACTACTGAGTTGCCCCAGAGCGTTGATTGCGAGGGCTGGGTATGAGACAGGCAATTGTTTCTTAGATTGCTATATCCGGTCACCGTTGTTTTTCCCTGCTGCTTTGTCGAGTCACCCCAAATCGTGCACTACATATATAACGACGCAAAGGGAGTGTGATACTGCTTGTGAGTCTGCATGCCGCCGACCATTTACTCGTGTAGGTACCTGCAGCCGATTTACCTAGGTACGGAATGGGTCCCTAACTGGAGTTGTCTTGTAACCCGAGAATCATGTCCCCATTCTAATTCACTCATCCGCTCCTAGCTTCTGCATCGAGCATGCCGGACAGCCAACAGCAACAACAACCCGAAATGAATTCGTCGGCACTACATGCGGCCAAGACTCACTTGCGCTCGCTGATGAAGCAACGATTATCTAACCTCTCTCCCGATGCTATAACATCACAGAGTAAGCAACCCCGCACAGCGTACACAATGTAGGGAAGCTGTCTCTAAACCCACATCACCACGGTTAGGTAACGCTGCCTTCGATACTCTATCGGGTTTCAGACCATACCGGGAAGCGAAAAGAATAGGCATTTATCTATCCATGCCGGGCTCTGAGATCCAGACAGACCCTATTGTTAGACACGCCCTCGCCTCTGGGAAGCAAGTTTTCGTACCTTACCTCCACAAGTCCGGTCTACCTGCCGAAGAGGGGCCCGTACGACTTATGGACATGGTAAGTCTAAGGGATATTCGGGATTACGAGTCCCTGCAGAGGGACAAGTGGGGCATTCCGAGTGTCGACGGTGCCACTGTCCACGAGCGACAACGCAGCATAGGCGAGTTGGATGGGGAGAGGTCTGCCGATGCATCGCTCGATCTAATTCTCCTGCCCGGTGTCGCTTTCGACGTTGATCCCGAGACCGGCGCCGTTCGGAGACTTGGTCACGGCAAGGGGTTTTACGATTATTTCTTACATCGCTATGCATTGGCTGCCGGGATAGAGAAAACTTCGTCTAACGACGGCCCATCTGTATTGCTATATGCTCTAGCTCTTAAAGAACAGCTTCTCTCCCCTACGGCGGGGGAGGCTGTTCCTGTTGGCCTTCATGACCAACCATTGGACGGCATCATCCTAGGTGATGGCCAAATCAAACAGTCTGCTGGCAATAGGAGATATTAGAACAAGTGTGCTGATTGTCTACCTGCACCTTGTCGTCTAGCCCGTGCCTGTTTTCCAGGGCATTCGTTGTAAAGGGTTATGCCAGTCCTATGCTGTATGAAGCATTCCTATTTTATTATCGGGCTACGCTGCATTGTGTACGCCTCGTTGTGAGTCGTCGTTCGTAATCATACGGCTTCCTGAATCAAGGATACGTTGTCGCCCTTTAGTAGAATTTGTCCTAAGAAATAGTTAGTCCCCTCTTCCACGATTTACCTAGAATTTATATATGTCATGGATATACCCAGTTCTCTTCTCTTCTCTTCCGGGTTGGTCTTCGAGACCTGCTTGACTTCTACGGCGTCGTCCACTACGAGGTTCATGAACTCGTCGAAGCCCTACAAAACATGCATGTAAGTCGGGGCTGAAAACATAAGTTATGGATTGATTATGCAGATCACCCACCCTGATTTTTCCTTCAATTCGGATTGATAGCTGCTCGTATAACCAGATCTTGACGGGCGCGTGGGTTTGAAGGAGCTTGAAGATAAAATTGATGGGGGGTAGCAAGACCTTGCGCCCACCACCTCCACGGCCAGTCATATTGTTCGGAGGAAGGATATAGTACCGAGCTAAGTAAATTGATTTGTGAGATTCCCTGGGGATCGGAAGAAGCTGTCCGGTGGCCGAATGGATGAAACGTGTAGTAGATTAACGCGTTTAGAGCTGTGCTTGACTCTTGAAATTTGGCAAGGCTACCAGGTAAGGTAAAGGCTGCGACGTGTGCTGGCCAACCTAAATGGACCTGGCTGGACTTAACTTCATTGAGCCAAACCATAATGACCTGAATGCGGGGATATTACGCTATAAAGTAAATGCATCAAACGAAGAAGCCGCGCCACACCTACGTCAACCCCTCTAAGACCTAAGCCACCTTTCCGTCCAGCTGCGACAAGTGCCTACTCAGACGATTACCGTATACCTACATTTATTTTATTGGCCCCTCCTTTTTCTTCCTGCTTGTGATAACGGAGCTCTCCATTCCCAAACCCCCCGACTTCTACCTACTCTACATTTTACCCTCATTTCGGCGAGCCTTGTCGCCCATCTTCTCTTCTCCGAGCTGCCCCCCCAGCTCAACGTCTCAGTTACATCACCTGCAGTGCGCCCGTATTCGCAGGTGTCTTCTTTTTATTACAGCTCCGGCCTTTCTTCAGCGACCTCTGCGGATTTCACAGGGTAGCAACGGCTGCCACCATTCTGCGTACCCACCCCACAGCTCTTGACCTGACCTCACCCGACACAAGCTGCGCATCATGGCTACGAACGGCGCACAGCAGGCTTTCGTTCTGGCAGATGTGCTTCAGGCCATGCTGACCATGCGGGGTGGGGACTCGGATAAGAAGGAGCGGGCTACGAAGTATCTAGGGGAGTTTCAGAAGTCGGTTCGTATATGGCGGGTTGCGACCAAAGTGCGACGCTCAAAGTGCTAACATACAGTGTTAGACCGCTGCCTGGGCCGAATCTATTAACATACTTAAATCTGCTGCCGACCCTGTCGACAAGCTCTTCGCCGCCACTACCCTGAAGGGAAAGGTGCCAACATCCCACTCTCCCAATGTTGCGTCTGCGCTCTTGCACTAACCAGCTATCGTGATGCTAGGTCACGTTTGACATCCAGAGCCCAGGTTCCCCGAGCGAGGTGGTAGTCGTGCGCAACCAGCTTCTAGAGCTCTTGCAACTGTATGCGCCTGGTCCTAAACCCATAAGAGTTCAGCTTTGCGTGTGTTTGGCCATCCTGGCCATCCAGATGAAGGACTGGAAAGATGTTTTACCTGTAGTGGTATCATCCCTCGACCAAGGCACAAGCCATGCCTGCATCCTAGACTTCCTTAGAGTTCTACCCGAAGAGGTGACCGAAGGGCGCAAAATCACCCTGACAGTACGTGGATCGAAGCACACCCGCACGACTTTTACCTTCTTCCCCAGCGGCACCCCATGGTGAGACGGCACACATGAGGTCAGAGTCTAATCGGTTCTCGTTTAGGAAGAAGAGCTCAATCAGAGGACAACAGAGCTATTACAAGACAACGCCCCACGTGTTGTTCAACTTCTCATAAACTATGCTCAGTCATCTCGTAAGTGCAACCCAGGACTCGTCTTCCACAAAATGGGCCTAGCTGATTCTCAATTTAAGCCGAGGCTGCATCAAATCCGCAGCTCTACGAGTGCATAACATCGTGGTTACGAGAGGTCCCCATCAACGAGATCGTCCAGTCCCCTTTACTGAACTTCATATTCAACGCTCTGGATTCGGACAACTCCATGCAAGCAGCCGCAGAGTGTATTTCCACAATCGTCAAGGAGACAAGGGGCTTTGACGAAAACATCGATACAATACAAGTTCTGCTGCCTAGAATCTTGGCACTGCAACCGAAAATTCAGAAATTCGTCAATGACGAAGATATCGAGTCATACAAGTTCTTGACAAGGGTGCTCTCAGAGGCGGGTATCGCATGGGTCGTTGGTATTGTCCGTGAGACTAGTCATTTTCGACCGTTAGTCGAGGCAATCCTTGAATGTGCTGCCAGGGATAAAGAGCGGGACGTGATCGATAATACCTTCGAATTTTGGTACGAGCTAAAACAATACCTTGTCCTCGATCGGTATATCCAAGCAAGAGTCGAATTTGTAGATGTCTATTCGAAACTAGTCGACATATTATTAACCCACCTGCAGTTCCCCGAGTCGGAGTCGGGGAACGAGAAGGACTTATTTGATGGAGACCGGGAGGCGGAGGAAAAGTTCCGCGAATTCCGGCATCAAATGGGTGATACCCTTAAAGACTCATGCGAAGTTCTGGGTGTCACTGAGTGCCTCACAAAGGTGCTGGATGCTATTAAGCTCTGGATGCAAAAGTACGCGAGTATGGCAACCGATGTCAATGTACCACATTGGCAGAAGCTTGAAGCGCCGCTGTTCGCCATGCGTGCGATGGGTCGCATGGTGGATAAGGACGAGAATATTGTCCTTCCTCAACTTATGCCACTTCTCGTCCAGATGCCTAGTCACGAAAAGCTGCGGTTTGCTACGATTATGGTACTGGGTAGATACACGGAATGGACCGCTGAACATGCCGACTTCCTCATGCCCCAGTTCAACTATATTGTATCCTCGTTCGGAACAAGCTCAAAGGAGATTCTTCAAGCCGCCTCTATGGCGCTCAAATACTTTTGCACCGACTGCAAGCATCTACTAAGCGAACAGGTACTTCCGCTTCAGCAGTTCTATGAGCAGATACTTGACAAACTTCCAGGAATCAGCCAAGAGGAAATCACGGAAGGAGCTGCCAACGTTGTATCGGTGCAGCCGAAGGGTGAACTATACAAACTGCTTAAACTATTCTGCGAGCCATTAGTTCAGAGACTGATGATTAAAGCGAATAACGCCGTAGACCATAACGGAAAGCTCGCGCTTGCTGACCACCTGCAGTTGATCACAACCTTCGCACACATTGTGGTCACTATACCACCAGCTGAGAAGGGGGAAGAAGACCCTGCCATCAAGTATTGGCAAGAAGTCTTCCCTATCCTAGCCAAGGTGCTGACCAACTTCCTCGATTTTACGCCAATATGTGAAAGAATCTGTCGTTGCTGGAGGTTGATGGTCATAGCTCACAGGGGGGCCATGGCACCGATCCTACCAGCTATGGCCAACGAGCTTGCCAGCGGGTTTGCTAATTCGAGACAAGGCTGTTTCTTGTGGGTTACTGGCGCGATCCTCCGAGAATTTTCCGACGACCGAGAGCACGTAGATGCTGCCATGACAGAGGGCATTTACGAGTTCTTCGAGGCTCAGGCGACAAATGTGCTACGCTTCCTCAGCAACCTGACGCCACAGGAGCTCCCTGATGTGACGGAAGATTTCTATCGTCTGGTAGTTGATGGGCTCCNTCTATTACCCCCAAAAATTCATCCCTTCGCCTCTGTTCGCGCCCATCTTTGAGGCGGCTGTGTCCGTTTTGGTATTGGAGCAGCGTGAACCTCTCTCGGCCACACTCCATTATATTCGCGACGTTTTGGCGTGGGGGGCTCGCCCACCAAAGCCAAATGACTTCCTTCCGCAACAGGTGGTTGAGCAACTTAGGGGTACCGTAAAGGCGCTCATGATTGCCCAGGGCGAGATGCTAGTTAAGCGCATCCTCGCTGGCATGATGATCACATTTCCCAGTGATTGCTTCGCCGATGCTAGTGGCGCCTTACTCACGTTGTTTGAGATGCTGCCAGATCAGACTCTGGCGCAAGTCGATTCGACTCTTCGCTTGCTCCCGACTGGAACTATTACGCCAGTCGAGGTTGACCGATTAATCATGAAGATCAAGGATAGACTCAACGCCAATGATACGGGTGATGTTCGACAAATCCGGTCACTTATGCAAGATTTCACGAACACGTATCGTAGGAGATATATTGCTCCTCGAGATGGACTAGGCCAGCTAGAAGGCTCTCGATTCCGGTTTGACGGTTAGTACCCGTGCTCATACAGCATCACCGAGCGAGTAGCGGCTACGAAGTATGGGGGTTAAAGCTACTAGCCTGGGATACTCTGTTAGAATACTCTCGCAACGTGGTGGTTGGTATTAACGGGTAAAAGAGCAATAGGCATAACTCTCCTCTAGATGCAGGCTGAGGAGCTAAAAATATCGAATTTGTAGTAGCATGTAATGGGAGCATGTAATTGCAGGAGTACATAGATACTGTAAAGGACGGGATACCAATCGTAGTTAGATGAATGATGGAGGTGCGCGTACAGAAACAGATTTGCACATGTTACAAAGTTAGCACACCCACCTAAATGAAATATATAACACAATCAGTGGAGTGGCTGTTTGCACCACGCAATTAGACTAGGGGTTGACCGCTTCTAATACAATGACTTCTCATTTGATATACAACATATTAACGTTAGTGGTGAGGCTTCCTTTGATCATTAAATCGGAGAACTCGTATTCGAATAGCTTTTCTTATAAGCCTATCCATCCAGTCTAGGCATGTCTTGCCATCAAGTATAGGTAAGGTATTAAATTACACAGTTTTCCCGCTAAAACCCACTCCTCCCCCCCATGCGCCTCATCCCATCCATTCATCCATCTATCTATCTATCTATCTATCTATCTATCTATCTATCTCGCCCGCTCATTCATCCATACACGTGCCCTATCACCCCTGATCTAGGCGCCGCTGCGGCTGGGGCGGCACGGGCAGCTC
>JAPESX010000767.1:0-14435 GCA_029590615.1 Nemania bipapillata | reverse complement strand
CGGATCGACATGTCGACCGGCCTAGCTGGTATTCAACATATGCAGGCGATGAACGCCAGCATGAATGCCACGATTATGCGCATCGGAGGCTCTGTYGCGGAAGCTGCTGCTCCTGACTACGGCCAGCGGTATGGCAACTCGGCCATCGGGTACGGGTATCTGACGTCCAACGGCGCTTCGGCGGCGCAGGCTAGTCTCGATGCGGAGAAGTTGGTACGGCAGTCCAGGCAGATCTCAACCTGGCAGCCTACAGGAGACACTTGGTCGGACACACAGATTCTGTTAGCCTTGTCGCGAGTAATTCAGGCTGAGTGGGAGGCCATACAGTAATATTATATATATGCATTCCCTGATAAGTGGCCTGCCTCCCTTTTACAACATAGGTATGAAAGCATTATAATTAGATAATATCACTGTTGACGAATTCCCCCTGTACAAGAGGCAAGTCTACAAGTAACATACTGCTGTCCAATATCAACATTATTGAAAGTGTGGATAGTATGATTGATTTCATTTATAGTACGATGAGATGGACAGCCTCGACGGCAAACTTCATTACCTCTATGCTTTACTAGAGCATTGACAATCCTCCATCTCGCTATGCCTTCTAGGTATAGATCCACGGCCAGCTTACCGAAAGGCCCAACGATGTTGTTGGCCTTCTTAGTGATTAGTCATATATCGATGAGTAGTGCAAGATTTTGTGCAGAGCCTACCGAGGACTAGGGAAGTGGGGACACGGGTAATCCCGCAATACTTTAAAATAGAATAAGTTGGTAGTTGACCAAAAATCTAAGGACTTCTAGGAATCTAGGTGTATATACCTATATATATATGCAATAATGAGACTACCTATTTAAATCTGAATATGGAGATCCGAAGGCCGTCCCGGGCGTTCACTACATCAGTTTATCGACAAGCTAGTTGCTTAGCCATATTAGGGAAAGTGGCCAAGCCACCTTGTATATACTATATATAGATCTTAGCGATTGGAAATGTTGTTTGACATAACCCGTTTGGGATTTTGACTTGTCACCGATGCCTACTTACTTGTATATCCCACCGCATATCACCATTACCATATATCGATAGCCAGAAGAATTACAGTAATAAGACTGCCTCCTCATAAGATATGACCTTGTATTTCCAATTGTGCGTTCTCGTATTGGCGTTCTGCCAAGCGACTTCGACAAGCGGCAGGGGGTCGTAAACCCCTGCCTCTTTGGTACTGAGAGCTCCTCTCAGTAGTCCCATCAGTGCGCAGTGGGGCCGTCTAGGGTCAAGAATTCTGCTGCCTAGATTAGACTAGATACTGTAGACACTTGAACTGCCCAGCTCTGTACAGCGGAAATCAGCATCTATCTCATATCTATTGCATGGCCCATTCATAGAATAATACCTTCAGCGAGTGCAGCGAATCGGAGCCAATCGATTCGCCAATCCCCGTCTAGTTCGGCATAGACAAGGCCAATCCTGTCATAATCCCAATCGCTTGGTCATGTTTCTGCACGTTGGTTAAACTGCCCAAGATCAATTGTCTACCAGGCAGTGTCCTGGGCTTTGTATTCTGACTTTCTCGACACCACCTAAAGCCATAAAACGACATCAATAGCAGGCGGATAGGGATAGAGAGGCACGGTCCTCGTAGAGTAGAGTTGATGCACGAGTCACTTGTCGAGCACGTTGCTTCAGTCAACCTGCCGAGGCCGTCAAGGAATCCACCTCCATCTCACTCGAAGCGTCCGACCTCTCACGCTTCTGCTTAAATTGTTGCCTGAAATCCAGTTCGGCAAAAGGGGGGTCCTGCCCCGTGTTGAGTCCAGCACATCAGAGCGACCCATACTTGTACCTGCTGAGCAGTGACCATGGCAAGTGTACCACGCCCGAAAGGTCAAATTCGGAGGGTTCCTGTGCCCAGCCGTCATCCAGCTCCCGTTGCATCTACAGTCCCAGCACCAGAGCCAGAGCCAGACCCGGATCCGGCCCATATATCTGCCACCACTATCCCACAACTATCTACTAGCACACAGACACCGCCATCAAATCTACCGTCCTTGCAAAGTGATTTTATTGTCTGTGGCCAGCATCTGCCTCGAGCTCCGATCCCACTTGTCGAGACCAACTCTTGGCAGCCTCTTCCCATTTATTCTAGCTACGGCGACGAGCCCAGTTACTACGCCCAAACTCGCCATATCGATACACCGCACCTCATCAGGATGGATCCAGAGTCACTAAATCACCAGTCTACCCTCCCGCCACAGCTAGAGGAGGATATCAAGGCAGCAGTCCGCGCCTCTATGCCATCTCCTAACCATGCAATGCCCATGAAGAAACGGAAGACTGTTATCCACAGAAAAAACCTCCGATGGGCATCGCTGTCGTTTTGCATCATCCTCATCATTGGCGAGATTCCCGTATCCGTCCTCTTCGGTGTCGACATATCAGCACTGTTTGCTTTCATCTTAGTAGGTCCAATCCCTTCAAACTCATGATAGAATACTGTCGAGAGGCGTACAGCTAATAGCATAAAATCAAATGTAGTCCACGTTGGTCGCCTTTTGGGATGGCTGGCGTCTCTTCAGGCTGAGACAGAAGTTTGACAACGAATTCATATCTGGCTGGCATGTCGGCCTTGAAGCCACCTTCCTCTCTGCCATCATCGCGGTGACAGTAGTAGTCCCCGTTTGGGTTACAACCCAGGCACAGCTAGATGACTACTACTTGGATCCCCTCAACTCAGCATATTTCTGGCGGGGTATTACCGTATCTATTCTCTTCTTGATATGTTTGTAAGTTAGGTCGCTCAGCCATGCGCGAATATCTACTTCACTACTATATACTTACCTTCGTCATAGAATCTTACATTCCGCTATACTTATAATAACTGTGGTCGAGAAGTGGACCAAGCCAGAACACCTCCATATGACACTTTCCGCAGATGCCCAGCCCCAACAGCCACCTCCTATCGTTATCCAGTTCATGCATACATGTCCAACTTGCCACGGCCATCCAGACATTGGTGCAGGGACAAATGAGAACTCTCATCAGGCGATAATAGGCGACGCGCAACCTCAAGGGGTAGCACCAGCGCATTTAGTTCAGCACAAAGAGGCAACATTCTCCAAAGAAACCCTACACGAACATGACTTCTATGGGCCTAGAGGTATGGCATGAATATAAGATGGGGTTTCAACGCGTCATATAAGGACGTATAGCCTATGTAATGAGTTGGGCCAATTTTTGGGGTCAGTTGGGTCTTCAAGGATGAAATGATGCATGATACAAAAGCATTACCGTCTAATAGAACAGGAATGCACAATAGCGATACTTGATTAGTAGTAGAGACTAGGAGGCTTTGATTCCAATTAGCGAAAACTCCGAAAATTAAGTTGTACATCTAGGTTGAACTCCCGTGCCATGTTAGTTGACTAAGTAATTTCAACATTGTAATTAAATTTCACCAGCACATTAGATCGGCGCCATCAAAGTACATGGTAATCAGTCATATTGCGGAGTGCCCAATACACCATTAACTCTACTGTAGGGATTCATTAACGGCGTTGGTTACGTGTAACCCGTCTATTCGATGTGATACTATCTATTCTGCCATCACTAGGTATGAAGTAGTCCATACTAGACTTCATGTCAAATCACCATACATGATTCGTCAGGAAGTCTAATACTAGCGGTGTCTACACTTCATGTCCACACCCCAAATGAGTTTCCCCCAATGTATCGAGATTCCCCAGAGGAACCGAATCTATCCCAAATGCTGCCGACCGCCACGTGCTAGCAATTGTGGCGTTAATAACTTTCTTAGGAAGGAGACGAGGTCCATCCGTTGACAGGATTGCAATGGTATTTGCAGCGGCGCGTGCATTAACGACGAGGGTTTCGGGATTGGGGTTATTGATCGTGTCACACGCCTGGTGATAGCAAGGATCCTGGGCTGGCGCTGTACCAGTGTTTATGAACTATAGCGTTTAGTTCAGTGTAAACAATATGTCATCGGATTCTCTTCAAATAACTTACGCCAAATGGTTTGTTCAGTATACCCCAGAAGGAGGCATAATCGCTGCCATTGGTGAGGATAGCCGGAGTGACCTCAAAACCTTTACTAGTATAGTAGTCGATATAGATCTGCTCGATGACGTCGGACCCAACTGGACCTATACTACCATGTGAACTCCCGTCTGTATCACCGACGCCGAAATACCCCTTAGATACCATATCAAAATTGAGGTAGGCCAATATGCGGTTGATCTCAGGGACTGGTAAATTGGAGCAGTAGTATTTAGATCCGATAAGGCCATTCTCTTCTGCACCCCACCATGCAAAGCGAACTTTAGTATTTGTCTTATACTTAAGCACTGCCTTTGATAGCTCTAAGAGGAGAGCGCTTCCAGAGCCTGTGGCCATCAGCTACTTTACCTAGGGTCCGGCTAAATTAAGGGATTACCATCATCATTGATACCAGGACCAGCTTGAACACTGTCGAGGTGTGCGCCGAGCTAACGGTAATAAGCATTAGAGAAGTGATAGTAGATAAGAGGGTTGACATACGACTATGACATTGTCTGGGTCGCCGTCTTTGCTCTCGAGAAACACATTCTGTGTGATGCGTTGCTCAACAATCTGATCCTGCTGAAAATAAGCCTGAATACTCTCACCAGCTTGAAGGCGTGCCTTCAAAGCTAAGCCATCCGCCTGGTTGATAAACCCAGCCGGGACAAAATCAGCACTCGGGGCGCTCAGTGTGCCGGCAGTCACATTTGTCCCGACATTATTATAGATAATGACGGCCGACGCACCAGAAGCCGCGGCGGGGCGAACGCGACCCGCAAGTGTACCACCCACAGGACATTGAAATCTGTCAACGAGTACTATCTTTCCTACGACGTCCAGATCCGCGTATCCGGCCGCGTCACAGCCTAAAGTTCCCTCCGGGCCGAGAACTAGCTCACCGATGATCCCCTCATCAGGTGTGGATGGAGAGTAAGTGAGTCCGTAAACGTAGAGAGATTCATCATTCAACTTGAGCTCAATCGACTGGACAAAGTTGAAGAGGCTGGGGAAATCTTGCTTCCAAGCCTTAGAACCTGGGATTTTTGAAATCTTGTCCCAGACGTAGTCGACAGATGCAGCATATCCTGGAAGCCCAAAGGCTCGATTGCCACCATTAGCAGCAGCGATCTTATCGAGTGCTACGAGATGAGACCAAAGACTATATCTACTGTTAGTATGGAAATCAGGGGTACATGGTAATGTGTAGAAAGCCAATACTTCTCAGTCTGGAGATCAGCCTGTAGTCTTTTTGAACTAATTTTGGGCTTCGCATTAATCGTCTGTCCTGAGCTTAGTGACAGCGTTGCGGCAAGGACCGTTAGCAGCCTCATGGCTATTAGGTGTTAAAGACAGAGATAATGCACGTGGGGGGAAGAACTTGGTAGGCGGAAGAAATGAGTATGTGACCATGGAATTCTCCTCCATTCTAGACTATATATCCTCCTTTGGTTCCCGCCTAGCGGTCGAGAGAGGCATGGCAGGTATCTTTGTTTTTTCCCGGCCTCTATACGATAGGCCAATTAGCATTGCGAAGCGCTTGGCCTGCATCTACTAGGTGACCTTGATCGAGCTCTTTTGCCGGATGGGGCAGGTAAAGCATGCCAAGTTCGGAGTGCCAACTGGCCAAGACCAAATTGTCGGGTTCACCCCTCGCTCAACTGTTGCGTGATCGAGCACGATCATCGATGATAGGAAGAATCGTAAGCGATTAGATAGAATGGTAGGTAGAAGTCCAATAAATCTTGGCCCTAGTAAATTCGACTGTCGAGCAGTGTGCATAGTACTCTCGTTATTTTCAATCTTTGATACTTATTAAAACTACGGCGTCAGGTCATGTGAGTCATTCTATATAGGCTTATCAGTAAGGCGTCAATTTAATAGATATATTAGGGGGAGAGCTAAAATTTCTAGATAGCTTCACAGAGGTCCCTTAGCGTGAAGCAAACCGCTAAATGGCGTCACGTTAATTTGCTGGTGGGACGTATATACTCTGGTTCTATACACCGTCTAGTCATAATATCATGGATAGCAATAGTTCCGGTACACCGCCTCATACCAATCTTTTACCTAGACCATATAAGGTCTGTTATAATGCGAGAAATGTTAAAGAATTAGGCCTGGGAATATTGCCTTCATTTTGGCACCGAATTATACAGTTACAACGTCAGGAGTAGATGCCACAGGGTTAATAGAAGCTAGATATATCAATTAATTCCTAGTACTGTCGCCCCTGAACGGGACTCAGTGATCCTATATATATATATATATATAGCTAAATAAGTTGACATAGCAGGTATTGTTGATCACCTGACATGAGGCTAGACCAAGAAATTAACTCGGGGAATAGGGTATCTCTATCTGTATAGAATAGTCAACCGTATTTTATAGTCTATATGCTATTTTTAATGAGCGATTGTCAAGTAATACTGTCTTAGAACTGATATTTTCGAAATTTGTATATTATTTTGCTATTCTTGCCGACCCTCATAGCCGAGATGAATCAAATATCGTCGAGGTAGTTGGGTTCATGGCCTTGAAGGTCGGTAGATTCTGAACGAATTTATCCCATGACTTCTCACTCATAATAGGAGCTACTAGTCCTCCGACTTGTCCATTATTCGATAGAAATTCCTCTATCAGCGGAAGGGCATTTTTGGCCGCCATCGTATCGTTGGCAAAGAAATCATTTCGACGTAGTTGCTCGAATTGACAGTACCAGCTCAGATCTGACTTGATACAAGTAGACTCGAAAAGCAGCAGGGCCTCCGGCTTCAGTTTTCCGCTCATAGCTGCAGCTTCATAAGCCATCCTGTGTCCTGTAGCCTTGACAAGGTCTCGACAAAGGGGCAATAGATGTGTATTGTATTCTTCGCTTCGATGGCTTTTGCCCCCAAGGGACTCCAACATCTCCCGAGCTTCTTTCCAAACCCCAGCTTCATGTCTAGCTAGGTGACAAGTTTTAATTCTAGATTCAGGTAGCTTGTACCGTCCAAGTAGCACTTCAGATGCCAATCCTATTCACTTTTATTAGTTTATGCTACCAAGTGGATGTATTGTTTGAAGAAAAAAATTAAAAAAAGAAAAGAAAGACAGAGAGAGAGAGAGGCGGTGGGTAGAATAACTCACGAATACACAAGACGGTATAGTCTCCCTCGGCAATCGCGTTACCACGCAGCGCCAAGGCTAACTCAATAATCCCATTATATTCGAAAAGCCCCTGCCATCCGCAACGCTCAGCAAGCTCGTTGATTGTGGTTTGAGCATCTGTACCAACGGCGGTCTTAAAACAAACTGCCACCGCGTGACGAACCTCTGCAGGAAGGGTTTTGTCAAGGAATAGGGTTATGGCTTCGTCTGCAAATGCGTCGTAAGCCCAACTCTGTACAATGGCATCTAAGATCGGCCTGTATTGTGTTGGGAACTGGATGATTGGCAGCCCTCCACTGCTGGAATCACCTGCGACGAGCCGACGACGACTATAGGTTCCAGCTATTAAAGCACTCTGTTGGAGGGCAGGGATGTTGGCCATAGAAAGGGATAGTGTGCCAGCAGACACCCTGTGAATCTGGCGAAAGAAATCTGCACGCTGGTCATGTGCTCGAGAAAGCGACCCTAAAAGTGACTCGGGGCGAAGATGAACGTGGTCGAATGTCGTGATAGAGTGGTCCAATGCTTTGGCACCACATCGCCGTGGCAGTAACTGAGATTTGATCCCAGGCAAGAGTCCATTCTCGTCACTCAGGTGAACAATGAACGTCTTAACGCCGTGGTCTGCTCCGTTTACAATCAAGCGTGCAAATACAACGCCAACCCGCCCTACTCCAGCCCATGGGCAGGTTGGTGGCATGGCCTTCGCAGCAGAAGGGTTAGGCGTGTGTAGATCAAATGAGCCATCTGGCCGTAATGTTGCCGTTGTTTCCAAATTGCGAGCATCCAGCCCTCGACCAATCTCGGTCAATAGGAACTCGCCACATAAGTCGAATCTGAGGAGACTCTCGAGCAATGGTATGAGATCGGGTCGGCGAGGTGCATATGATCCGATCGTCCCGATGCACAGGTTCCAGTGGATACTGAGGGTAGTTCCCATGGCAGTGTCCCTCATACAGATAGCTATGAGTGCAATGTTTAATGTTGCAATCACACAAGGTATATCCGAGAGAACCATTACTTACGATGGCGATATAGTTCCCAGAACTTGGGTCGGAGATTAACTACATCCTCAACGGTCATGTCTATGAACAATTAGCGCCGTAGAGGTCGTAGGTAGTGACTCAAACCTACCACTTTCCTGGCAGATTAGACGTGCCCTCTGGTATACTAGACCAACCTTCTCAGGGCTAGGAAAATCTAAATGGTCTGTTGTAGTGTTGAAGATCTCATGGTGAAGGAGGCTGTTGTAATCTGACATGGTGACCATCTACACAGCAGTCAAGCGTTTGTTGACTTCGGTTCAAGAAATACAAGTAACTGTCGAGGAACTCCCCCATATTGAGCGCGGCGCTGCCAGTATAAATAAACCATCGAAATAGTACCATGCGTTCCAGCTAGGCAGATCACACTATTGAGAAACGTACACATTTCAGCAGATCTACATGATGATGCTACGGCTTGATAGGCTCTCGGCTTCAACTTGGGAATTGGTGAGTGAAAATGGTTAGTGCCATGCAATCAAAATTCGATAACGAGTGTTGAAGTCAGGGCTGAATATGAAACATGGGCTATGATAGGTGGCCTACCTACCCGCTACTCACGAACTATGCTCAATAGGTCCAGTATAGCAGCATCCGCATGGGCTGAAGAAGGTACTATGCGTGTATCTAGAGTAAATAGTGTACACGTAAACCCTGCCCATCGAAGGAACATTAGATAAACAGGGGTAAACAGGGGGNCGTTCTTTGGTCCCTAGTGCCGGGACAAGCTAAGCGGAGCGACCCGAAGCGCTTTCAATTATAAAGTACCTACCACAATCGACAACCACCTTCGAGACTAGAAGTAGGTAGATGACCAATATGGTGATAAGAAATGATGTGCACGCTCTTAGTAGGGGAAAATTGAATAGTACATAATAAGCTCATTATGAACTAAGCGGTTGAGGAACTAGTTTTCATACTAAATCCCTACTAGAAACCAGTTCTCAGACCACGGGTTTTTCGTTTTGGTCAGCTATCAGTAAATTTCTTGCAATGTCTAAGTCATGTGAAATAAAACATAATGCATCGATCTATGTAAGAGACAAATATGTCAAAGTACAAGCGGGATTTCAACTACTATATATTAAGAGGTCCATTACTACATTTCCGATCGACAATCACTGTTTGTTTTTGTTTTTTCCCCAAAAGCAAAAGGGGGAGCAAAAGTATACCGAATACAGCTTTTGCTTCTTATATATTATCAATTTTCAATGCAAAACATCAACCTTAGCTAACCTGACTAACCTAGTTAGGCTAATTAGGCTAACTAGGTTGTAGACTTATACGTGTTGGTCAAATCAGCTAATTAAATAATCGAGCACTGTCGAAGTTCACATTAGGCCTAGTTTCATAGCACGGTTAATAGCAAAGGAGGGGTGGTGCATTATAGTCCCTGATACAATGATCAAGGTTCTATCTGATCATACACCTCATCAGTTTGGCCCATTTCTCTCTTCCAGGATCCAGAATAATGTAGTTTTCCCCCGATTTTCTCTTCTCACATGTGCCAACAGCGGATATTTATCGGAGCTACATCCATGGAGTGCGCCTAGAAAATAGAAATCCGAAACAGATTGAAACCAAGCTAGAAGAAAAAGGAACGAAAAACTGCTCTCCTCCTCACCTAGAGAATACACACCCCGCACCGAACTCACCTAAAATACATAATACTATAAAGTATTAGTTCTCGTCCAATATGATCACAGGCCTGCTATGTTTTGCCTTGTTTTGGTCTTGGAATAATGTGCCTTAACCCGGGTTGCCAGTTGGCTTTGGCAAGTTATCTTGGATCTACGTGGTATCCTAAGTTCATTAAATCGCCATATATACACGAATTTGTCCATCAACTGTAAGAATATCATGCTTCAAGGCTAGACCGATTGAGGCCTGTAGAATGAATCCCAACCATGTACGAGACCACTGTCTAATCCAAGGAGATACGTAGGTGCTAGAGAGCCCGGCGGATCGAGGTTTAGCATGTGTTAGAATGCGCTGGAGGTACATAGTAACGCGAACGGTTTTCTCTTTGTTATGTAGTTGTAGCCTCCGTTTGTATCTTCATAGAAAGTGAAATCAGGTCTCGGACAGTATCGATTAGTAAAAAGAGTAACAAGACAAATGGTCGTGGTCCCAGTCACGGCCTTCGCATAACCAACATTATAAGCAATTTATAATATCAGTCCGATGCTCTGACCAACTAAGCTATGGGACCGAATACGAATTTCTGCAGCCAACAACAATACATATATCTCCTCATTCTATCGTAGTCTCTAACATGACGTTCTACTATACTAGGAAACTATGAGACTAATATGCCGGGGCCTCGTGAGGACGCGGGTTCCTCGATTTGCAACAGTATTCAACGGTATCGAAACCACCGCGACAGATATCCTACTAGCCTATGAGATACCGAAGTTTCCCATTCTAGATCCTCAGTTACGGGACCTCCTCGTCCAGGCCTTACGAACGGAGTGAGAGCGGCGCCCTACCTTAACTAATATGCTTATCTCTACGTAGATCTTGCCTAATACATTAACCTTAGGTAGGCCGATGCCACAGCGATAGATATATGAAGTAGAACAGCTTATAAGCTTTTGATTAGACAGTGGGATGGCCTGAAGAGAGAGTCCATATATAATAGGTACGACTGTCAGTAGACAGGTGAATTCGTATTTGCCAAATATCAATCCATGTCTGAAACTGACAGGCTCCAAAGTCCGTATGGTGCATATATCTATGTTCACCCTAGTGCTAATATCTTAACATTACATGCGGCTCACTTAGCGATAGACTATTATTGGTAAACTCGGGCACTAAAGATTACTCCATTAAAAATCCCAAACTACGCGGAACCCTCTAAGAGATCATTACTCATCATACCCTGCCATTCGTCTAGCAAAATAAACAAGCCCTGAACGCCCATATTCGCACAGCCATTCATAAAGGGGGCATCTAGCCCATCATTACGTATTGCGTAGGCCAGATAACAGATGGGCATTTCTCATCACGCATCGCTAGATCTCTTCCTTCGGCTCTTCCTACCCTTTTTCCAGCTGTCGATGCCGTCCTGTACGAGAGCGCCGGTATCACCGACGGCCTTCCGCCCCCGTTCTTTGACCTGATGCTTCTCAGCTTCGTCGCGCACATCCTCGGCCACGTCCTTCCCAACACTCGTGCCGTTGATCCAGTCCAAGAGACCCCAGGCGCCATAGTTTCCACGGCCGCCACTGGTATAGTGTGTCGCAGTACGTCTTGTGATGCCGCCCATGATGATGCCCGGCACGACGCTGTACCCGGACATGGATAGCGTGTCCTCGATCGTCGTGAAGAAGGTGAATAGGAAGTATGTGAGGAGGTGTGGACGGACAATGAGCGGGGGAAGGTAGACTGGCAGCAGGCGATGAAGCATGAGTGGTAGAGGATGATCAGCGTACATCATGAGCGAATACGGCGCCGCGGACTTGCGCGGATGTGCGTACTGGGCGTGCAACCTAGCCATGGTGCCCCGTGAATGCAGGATATGGCGATGAATGTAGTATGTCAGGACCTCGCGCGCTGTGTACAACATTACGATATGCTTGATGATATGCCAGGGGAGAGGGAGCGTGGTGGTTGTCTTGAACAGAGGCCGATGAAGCAGTGATGTCGCAGCTACGGATATGGCAGCCTGGAGTGCCGTGAACATGGCTAGGTTCAGGATAGCGAGGAGGGCCTGTTTCGCGAGTGATGGCGCATTCCGACGCGGGATGGAGGCCGAACCGTAGAGCTTGATGGATTCGGCAAGACTCGGAACCAGAGTGTCGAATAGCAGGAAGAAGAGCGACGGCACAAGCCAAAAGACTATGCGCACGGCGAGCGTGCCAACTAGTTCGATCTTCAGCGGCGAATGTGATAGGACTAGTGTAGTCCAAGTCATATAGAAGAAAAGCAGGTTCAACGACGTCGACCACGACGTCAACATGGGCGCTGCAAAATAGCTGACAATAGGGAGCGAGAGGAGGACGTCCATGTTGGCGATGCCCGTTATGATGCCAGCTGTCTCAGAGAATCTTTAGTTTTTTTTTTTTTGCTTTCTTTGCCTTAGAGACACCTCGGATAGGGCTATCTTAGGTATCTATCTGGTTGTATTCTGTAGAGGAAGAAAAGCAGAAAGACGATGCCTCAGAGACTGACGAGTTGGAGAGACGAAGTTCCATAGAATACTTGCTAGGTAAATAAAAGCAACCATACCGAAGCGGCTGTTGACATGCAGGTCAGCAATATGCCTTGATTTCTTAGGTCAACTAAAACGCACCTAGATATCTACCTACTTACCTCATACCTACCATATGGAAATAAGCCAGGCCTCACCTTGAATGTTGGTCGTTTCAATGACGTAGGACCCGCTTGGCAGCCGGGGATCCATTGCCCTGCACAGGTCTCCGTCTCGGCCCCGGTTTTGACTGGGGAAACGGGGAACGGGGAGCGATATGTGCGGGAGGAAATGGCGGGGCAGGGCCGCATTGTTGCTACAAGGTAAGTACAGTATATTCTGTACCTATACCCAGCCGAGGATACCGATACCTACCTACTCTATCCTCACCTGTCTACTTCATACGTACGCACGTGTACACAGCTATGTACACTGGGCATATAGGTATATGTGATTAAGTAGATAGGCCCTCCATTTACGCGAGGTGTACATAATTAATTAAATCGGCCAGTTTCGATATTTGATGTTGTTTGCACAAGTACAAGGTCAACGGACTGCTCAGCTTATATAGGTGTATAGATGCCTAAGAAAGGAGATAAATTCGAGGATGACGACTATAGGGGCTGTGTTAGCTTAGCGGTTTCCTCCTCCAGATACCTAGTATCTCGGCGAAAATACCTACAGAATATAGTCTAAGTAATAAGGCAGGGTAAAGAAACCTCGTGGGTAAATTATCATGACATCCCGCACGTAGGAAGGAGAATGACTGTCACGAATATTGGTGATTATGAGTAGCAAGTAATTAATTGCGAGAAACATGTCCCGGACAACAAGATGCCTCCGCAAATATGATACCTAATAATATAAAAATTATAAGACTAGGTACCTCACCCCACTTACCTGCATACATATACCTACAGGTTTAGGGGAAATAGCGGAGCATATGATTGTCAGCTAGCAGTTGCCCGGGACGAGTTAATCTGAGGTAGGTACTACCTGCTCACTTCCTACAGTCAGTGGACCTTATAAGTACATATATACATGGGACGGAAAAACCTACCTACAGTAGCGCGCCCAGTTGTTGGGTACGCAGCTATGCTATCCAAGAATTAATTGTTTAATTGGATACCAACTCTTACAACTCTTACAGTAAGAACTGTATTTGCAGGGTTCAGATAAACGAAGTAGTATGTATAAAAAGAAATGCCAACTATTGACATAAGATGAACTATCATGTATATACTGTACTATGTAGGGATTAACCTAAATACCACGTCACAATTTTCTTTCTTTCTGTTTTATTAGCATAGGTAGCTTAAGCGCCCTATCATACGGTACCTCGCTCTTCCAAGTGCTTGTAATGCCTTTGTTACGTTCCAGGGTGGTTATTGGGGTTATATTCAGTTAGGAGGGATGGTCTCCGCTACGGTTGGGTAAGTCTAGTATTAGGTACAGGTCACTTAACTGCCCTACACCGGCCATACTTTCCCCCGAGGACTACTAAAACAGAGAAAAACCTTTTTAACTAAAACCTTATAACTATTTTTTTTTTAAATTAATAATAACTATAGCGTTTATTTGTTTTTTTTAATTATAATGTTTATTAATTTAATATAAGCAGATTTTATATAAATAAAGCGTTAAGCTTAAAAAATATTTTTTTTAGCTTAAAAAGATTTAACTTTAGCCTGCAATTTAGTTCGGGTTTTTAAAAGGTTAGCTCGTTCGCGTTAGTATTAATTTAGCAGAAATTAAAAATTAAAAGCTAAATTTGCTTTTTTTAAATTAGTAATTTTTTGCAATTAAGTTTAAATATTTTTTTTTAATTTTTTATTTTTTAAAAATAATTTAGTCCTAGCTTTTGTTACAATAGTAAAGTTTTTAATTTAGTTGCCGTTAAATATTAAAAGTAGGTTTATTTAAAAGATTTTAATTTTTTGCTTAATTATTTATTTTTGTAGGCTAACTAGGTGTTTTCTAAAATTATG
>JAPESX010000766.1:0-14444 GCA_029590615.1 Nemania bipapillata | reverse complement strand
GATCGAGGAATACCATGACGTCGATATAGTATTGCCATAATATATTACTAGATCGTTGCGTAATTGTTGGTCTCAGTTGTGGCATAGCTTCAAACCATGTAGGTGTGACACATAGGCCCCATTCTTCTTCTCCTACCGGGTAGGGTAGATGAACCTCGTTGACGTTTATGCTTCCTGATTGGCCTCGCGATACGCTAGAAAACTGATCCTGGCGATATATCAACCAGAACAGGCGTCTTTTCTCTTCTGCTTCAATGATTGACAAATCCAGATCATCATCGGGGTCTTCATTCCTCACCAACGGCGTGTTTACTTCAACAACATCAGTGGAATGGCTTTTTGCTAGTCCTAGTTCCTGTACGGCTGTATAAAGCATCGCCATTACTTTCCAGGTCCTGGGAGTTGGGCCCTGTCCAATTGCATCGATCGCTAAGAGCGAGAGTGCTTGTGTTGAGATGAAAGAACAGGAATTGATGGTCTCAAGTAGTATCTTTTCTCTTGCGCTTCTTATATAGCTCTCTCGTAATTCTGAAGGCGGCTCCAGTTGCTTCCAATAGCGAAAAGCAACAACGACGATTCCATAGAGAAGCACTTGGCGTTTAGGAGATTGAATGTTGGCGATGAAAAATGGTTTATAGAAAATAGGGGCCCACGGGTAAACCTTCTCAAAAAACAGATCAACTAGCTGCACCATAGTCGCATTAGATGGCAGCCCATTCTTGGTGATGATTCCGCTCGGGGGGTTAGATATCTGTGGAATAGGCGATGAGGAAGTAGAAGGGGCTAAGTCGAGTATCTGTTCTGTCGCTTGCCACTGCTGAGTATTATCGTCCGATATAACTTCAGATATACTCTGATCTGGTGCAGTCTTACTCCCTCGAACTTGTTCGAGGACATCTTGTATGGTCCGGTTTATCTTTTCAATATTCTCCTCCAAGTTACTCAAACGCTGTTCAACTGCTTTCCCATAGCCTGGCCTAAGCCCTGGCTGTCCTCTCTGCCTATAAATGCATAATGCCCCTGTCTTCGCATTAGCACCTTGAATACGCGCGCTTATTAAAATTGCGGATACTACCTTTCGCTTGACAAGAACTGCACTTAGGACGAGCGCTATCGCATTTAGATTTCTTGATCTGACACGCCTCGCAGCTATTGAGGTATTAAGGAGATTAGCAATTGCAGAAGATTCAAGTATCTCCAAAACCCAGTAACATACGCTTTCGAGAGAATCCTAGGTCTCTTCGAATGCGGTGCATCCAATGCATCTTCGAAGTATATATCATCAATACCGCTCGACATTGTCAAGTGAGACCTCTGAATCGTCGATACTTGAAGTATGAAGTATGAAGAAGCAAATTCCTCCACTTAAGATCGATTCTCCAAACTAGACGGGTCAATGGGGTCTGGACCAGGGTTCCCCGGATTTGAATATGTGGAATCTAGACTACACGTAACATGACGTGGGGGTTGTCAAGGGGGTCAGAATGAGGGGAGGCGGCCAGGATCATGAGCAATTTGATCTTATTCATACGATATCAAGAATATTATGTGTTAATTTCTCTTAACGCTTTGGGGGTTATTATATTATTGATTAGAGATGGAAACATGTTCCTCTCTCTGTTTTGCTCCTTACCCCTATTTGCGCATAAGCGTGCTCCTGATCTGCTCGGAGATCACTGAGCAGGCTTGTCGATACACGATGAAACATACGAGAATATTGATTAATGATTATACAATTACACCAGCAAAGACAGACTACCAGATATATATCAAGCGTGTCAATATCCGACATCTTTATCAATAGGCCATTACCCCCGCCAATTTCAACAGGCGGTCAGAATACTCGGCCTTCTCCAGAGGGCCTTCTCGATTGCGAGGGTCTAGTGTCCCATCGGGAAAATAGACTTGTAGGTCCCTCAATCGGATATTATCATGTGGCCAATGTGTAGTAGCCCCATTAGCCTTGAAGACCCGCCGCTTCTCTTCGATTGCCTCCTTGGAAGCGAGCTTCGCTGGCGCATACGCAGCATAGATGACGGTTCGGGGGACAGTGCTCTTCTCGGTCGGTTCACCACCCCAGTGAATGGTTCGAGAATCCCACAGGATCAGGTCTCCAGGTTCTGCAAGCACTTTCAGAGGCTTCAAGCCCCGGCTCTCAAAAAACTCCATATCTTTCTTGTCAAAGTATCGGTTGTCGCGCCACTCCCACTCAGACGGGTTTGTCTTCTCGTCGAAGAATTGCTCGACTAGCGCGTGCGACCCAGGAATGACGACCAAAGAGCCATCTTCGGGGCCAGCATGACTAAGGTTGATGATCCCCTGAATGCAATGTAGTCCACGCTTTCTTGGCGCTTGGTCAATGTGTGGCCACGGCGCACGCGCTGGCTTTAGGTTGGGGAGCGTGACATTAAGAGAGTCGAACGAGACGAGAAGCTCGCTAGTACCCCAGACTTTCTCAAAGGCATCTAAGACTCCGGGTTCTTGGCGAGCTTCCCACATGAAGCGTTCATGGACTACCCCATAATGCTCATATGTGTTCCTGACTGTCTGAATTGGAAGGTGTTCTACCTTGTAAGTGGAAGGATCATCCGGGTCAAGGTTTGGATCAAACGAGTTTAACCATTCGAAAGCCTTCTGTTGATAGTATCGAGCTTTCTCGGTTTCGATAGCCCCTTTCACAACCACGTACCCCTTGACTTCCAGATCATCCCGCCAATCACCATAGCCTGTAGGAAGTCTATTCTTGTTAACAAAAAAAAGGTTGGCCAATGGTAAGTAGTAAAGCTGGTACTTACTTGAACGGGCTCTGAACCTTCACGGCCGCTGGGGAGATAGTTTCGTTCGCCATCACGACAATTAGTGACTCTCAAGTTGCGATAACACGATCTAAGCTATCTCGCCTATCTCTTCCTTAACAATCATCGATACGAGTTAATATAAGCCCCACTTTGACGACGGTTCAGTTCGTCTGTGTAAGTAGTCGCCACTAGCTTCGTCGATATGCAGGTCCGGAAGACCATTACGCCGGGAGGTTCCCGCATGACTGTCACGGCACATTTTTGCCCCGCCACCGTTCTAACGGTGCGGAGTACGTTCTATTCAGCTCTACCCTATCTAGTAACTTCACGCGCAACTAATACGGGAACTAGAGTAGTCCCCATGCTGTGCGTATGCCCGGATCGGAAATGCATTCCCCAAGGTCGGTAAAGGATGCCGGCAAGAGCAAGAATTGTGCTAAGATGAATTGAAGACTAGAAACGTCGAAGCCGCGTTCTACAATAGGTAGCCCAATGCTATTGGCGATCGATAGCGAACTGGTCTTGTCATTTCAGTAGAAAATCCAACAATGCGTATTCTCATTACTGGCGGTGCCGGCTTCATTGGCCAAATCGTGGCTAAAGAGCTACTAGCAGACGAGTCCAATGAGCTGATATTGGTAGATATCATTCAGCCACCTGTACCTCTAGACTCCAAATATCCTCAAAATGCTAAAACGATTAAGGCGGACTTGGTCGAATCAGCAGCGAGCGTGGTAGAGAAAGGACTAAATTCTGCTATTCTACTGCACGGGATCATGTCGTCAGGCGCAGAAGCCAATTTCGAGCTAGGGTACCGTGTTAACTTCGACGCTACACGATCTCTGCTTGATGCGCTAGCGACTGCATGCCCAGGAATACACGTCTTATACGCATCAAGCGAGGCCGTCTACGGCAGTCCTGTACCGAAGAAAGGAGTGACGGAGGCGGATATACCTACCCCTGAGTTATCATATGGCTGTCAAAAGATCCTCTGTGAGACCTTCATCAACGACTACACACGTCGGGGTCTGATTAACGGATTTTCACTACGATTTCCTACGATATCTATCCGTCCCGGAAAGCCGAGCGCTGCTGTTACTTCATTCCTGTCGGGTATTATCCGAGAACCCCTGAATGGAGAAGTGTGCACGCTACCTTTGAAAGACCGCGCTTGGCGCCATTGGATGTGTTCACCGAGAACCTTGGTCTATAACATCCTTATCGCCCTCAAGCTCTCTCGGGATGCGCTTGCACCTCATCGGAGAGCTATCAATATGCCAGGATTCGCGGTCACTGTGCAAGACATGCTTGACGCTTTGGAAGAAGTCGGGGGAAAGGATAAACTAGCGTTAGTGCGTGAGGAGGAAGTCCCTGAGCTACAGACTGTCCTTTACTCTTGGGCGGATGACTTCGACAACACTCTTGGACTGTCACTAGGAATGAAGCAGGACACTTCGTTCAGGGATTCAGTACGGGACTACATGGAAACACTAGCTAAATGCAAGTGAACCGACCCCAATATACAGCTCGTAGTTACATTGGAAGAGTAGAAATCGATATTTATGATGCCTCAGACTATATGCCATCGCATCTCAACTAGCGGCTATCATCTTAATCATAGTCAATGATGAGGAAGTCGTATTCAACTGCCCCCCTAACATGCGGCCTTACCAGTTGACATAATCCAATCCATATTCTGCTCTATAACCTTCTGCATAGCCTTCGTTTGTTCCTCGACCACGGTAGTCAATGGGACCTTACCAGTCAACTCAGCCCCAACCTTGGTATAAGCCGCATTGACAGGGCCGTTAATATTGACTTTCGACATCCCTGCCGCTATGCATCTCCGCAACAGTTGTTCCTGGAAGTAATCTTCGTGCGCGCCGTGCAAGACGAGTCTCACCCTATCTCCGACCGCCGCGTGAATGCGTTCCAATCTTGGGAAGTCCAACTGAGGGCCTTTCGGCCCATAAGCGCCATGAACATTTCCGAAAGCTGGTGCGAGCCAATCAATACCCAAAGCTACAAACTCCTCCGCTTGCTCCGGCGTTGTTATTATCTCCTCCATTCCCTGGGTGTCTGCAATGCCGTCTTCAACACCGTTGATGCGGCCCGGTTCGCATTCCGTGATGATGCCCTTGGAGTTGCATAATCCCACAAGTTCCTTGCTGAGCCTCATATTCTCTTCTTTTTCATAGTGACTCATGTCAACCATGATACCATCAAAGCCACCGAGGTCAACTGACTTTCTTATGACCTATATCTCCCATAGTTAGCATTTCCCGCTTCCCCGTCATCCCAAGTAAGATCAAAGAGTCGATGAAAATTCCTTACATCTGGACTCTGTGCATGGTCCATGTGAACTCCTATCGGGACACTGGCCTTATCTGCAGCTTCAGCAGCAGCGTGTAGCAAGAGGCCATCTGCATATTCGATGGACCAAGGAAATAGCTGTATGAGAGCTGGTGACTTCTTCGCTTCCGCGGCACGCACGGTCGCTATGATCCCTTCTAGGTTATAGCAACAAACACCCGCGATCATGTACTTCCCAGCATATGCTGCATCGACAATGGCCTTAGCTCTATTGTTCTTGAGCTTCTCCGCGATTCCGTTTGCAGCCATTGCCTCAAAATTATGCTGCACCTAGGTGACCCTGTATTCGAGAAGGTTTGGCCAATAGCAGGAAGAGAGTTAGAGGAGGTTTAGTACAATTTCCATCACAGTTGGCGCGCCGAGATGATCAGCTATAAGCTCCGCCTGAGCTCCAATTCCTAAACTCCCATCAGGCGCAAGAAATTTCGGGTTAAAATCTCCATTCGAGGTCTAGCGGGTTTCTCTACGCCGAGGTTGTACCCGGGGCATGAAAATGCCGTGCGGAGAATCAGGGAATGGATCATCCTCATTGTCACGGATATGCGGCACCGCTCGCGGCGATCACAACATAGAATATTATTATATACATCTTACACAGCAGGGGATATTTATGACTGAACATAGCTACACTTTAGTCACTGCATCATCACCTAGTTCATATATGCCATACCTAGGAATGCACAGAATGGGAGATCAATGTTAGAGACTATGCTAGTTTATACGCTCGAACATCTATCCCTCTATGGTGTCTAGGCAATCGTAAAACAAGCTTTCAATGCTCTTCTACATGTGCAGCAGCCGCCTTTCCGTCGAATACATCCCCCTCAGCAGCAATATCAGTCTCATTGACCTCAACAACACGGTCGCCAAATGCAGCTGCAATCTCCTCGAGACTCTTCTGCTTAGTCTCCCTATGAGAAATCAGTAAACGACTCCGAAAATGACGCATGAACCCGGGTGCTTACGGGAAATATAAATAAATCAGGACAAGATAGATCGAACAAATTGACACGAAGACGTAGTAGTAGTTCTCTCCAATGTTCGCGAAGGCAGTCGGTCCTGCCTCAGTAACTAGTAAACATGTTATTAGTACTGAGTAGTAAAAAGCCGGTACCGATAGTCATACATGCTACATTGATTGTGTAGTGAGCCAGAGCTGATAAGCCGACCATTTTGCTGCGGATGAAGAAAGGTATGATCTCAGAACCATATAGCCATGTCACCGAATTAATGAGTCCGTCTACGTTGAACAAGGTTAGTTGGAGAACAATAGTACGGAACAGGAGCTTCAAACTTACAATAACAAACAGCAAAGATAAAAATCCCCAGTATAGCGAATGATTTTCCAACTCGATTATCTGTATGCTGGAATTCCCTCTGTAGGACAGCGGAGTATATTTCGGTGATGATCACACAAGTGACTCCGGCGAGGAGCATCCTATATTCGCATTAGCTCAACTTACTCGCGGGGTACAATCTGTGATAGTAGCTTACTTTCTTCGCCCCCATCTATCCGGCAGAATAAGGACGGCAATGACATTGGCAATAAAGGCAGTTGTTCCCCAAATGGCAGCCAGCGCTAGTATCGTCTTTGCATCTATACCTAAAGACTTATACAGATTTGCTATTGCGAGATAAGAACGGAGTTCACCGGAGGAAATGGGGTGCTTGCTCACTTTGATAGTACTAAATAGAAAACATTAGCGCTCTGATTCTTTTTTCCTTTTCTTCAGGGGTCGTTTACCTGTATCACATTGACACCGGTTACAGTAGTCAAGACCTGTACCGCGATACATCTACATACTCCTTAGCATTCTGGTTTCTGTAGCTCTCGATATGAACTTACACCAATACTCGATGACGATAGACCTTAAAGATCTCGCGATAACCTGAGAGAGCTCGAGTTTTCTCATACTCGATCTGTGCCTTCATGAGAGCAAACTCTTCGTGGACTTCATAAGGAGGGATATCGTTCCTAATCTTTGCAAATTCTCTCCGTGCCTCCTCTATATGGCCCTTCTGAATGAGCTCACGAGGACTCCTTGGCATATACGTAGCCAAGCAGATGAAGAGAATGATACCCCAGGGGGCTTGGAGCGCAAGTGGGAGACGCCATTGTAGGGCACCATAGGGTGCGTAGCTACCCGCAAATCCGACCCAGTTAGCTGTCAATGCGCCGGCAGAAATTCCAACACCTGAAAGACCGCCTATCAACCCGCGAGTCTTAGGTGCACTGATTTCTGACAGGTAAATAGGAACAGTAGCACTCAGCGCCCTATAGATACGAATTAGTCAAAACAACTAATTTATATAATCTGGGTTTCCTGAACATGAAGGACACTCACCCAACTGCTATACCTGCTAGTACACGGCCTGCAAGGAGGGTTCCGATATTCATCGAAGCTGCTTGGATAATGACACCAATGGTGACGAGAACACATGCAAGCTGCATGAACCGAGTTCTTCCAAGCCTGTCTGCAATGAGAATCTGTAGGAGAGAACCCACTGCTTCTCCTGCAATATATACAGCTACGACCTATGTTTCATTAGTCAAGAAGAAAGAAGAGTACAAGGATAGACTGACATACAGCACCTGTAATGGCAGTTGACGGATGGTTCATGTAATCGATCCAGCTTTGGTGAGCGATTGCTAAAGCATAATATTAGCTTCCTAGACGGACACGATAAGACAGTATGCACTGACTTGTCGTGATAATGCCCGTATCAAATCCCTATTGATCTAAAAATATTAGAAGCTATAGATTATAGTATAAACAGGCAACACTTGCAAATAGGTACGTGCCGAGCGAAGCAGAGAGGGCAATGCCCACGTTATACGGACTAGGCCCCATAATGCGCTCCTCGTTATGTTGTGGTCATTACGTTGACAATGTTAATTGAGTATATAGTCCGTCTATCAAATGCCACCACGCCAGACGAGCAAACGGTGAGCAGAATGAGCATACAGGTGAGTGGAAAATACCACAAATTGGGAAGAACTCAGAGGAACTCCAAACTCCCACCTAGGATTGGATAAAGAACATAATACTGATTCTGTATGCGTTATTCTATATCATATGCGCTATGATGACCCCTCCTTCTGAATGTTCTCTACTAGTGGAGAATAATAGCTTGTAGTTGGTGGCTTGGGGAAACCTGGGGAAGTCTGGGGTACGATAATCCACCCGGTCTAAAGATGCCCCGGAGGTACATAGCTAGGAGATAACAGGATGATCTACAGCGCTCTCGCTAAAACGTAATGTGTATTGATCTCCAGGAGTATGCACGAAAAGAAGTCAGTTAGTTCTGCAATCTAATCTTCCTTAACAGGAGTACGCTAGCTACGGAGATAATATTTTAAATGACATCATTTATCTAGATAAGGAATCAGATACCTAGTCTAGGTATGTGCTAGATAAGGAAATAAAACCTGATGGGATGAATAGAATACTCAAGAGTTGGTGAGCAGTATTTGGAAATAGAAATCAAGCTGAGGCATGAATATAGTTATATTTGCAACGGGCGACAAAGAATCGATGTTGTCAGTCGCTCAATATTAGGGCTCATCTGGCTCCCCAATCCGCCAGGGCCTATTTATTTTTCTTAGACAGCCGACAAGGATCGCAAAAGAGAGCAAGCTTAATTAGTGTACCTCCTTATACCTATCTCACTTTCTTTTACATAATTTCTGAAGTTAGACGCAGTCGACAATCCAGCCGGCCCTAACTGTCTAGTTATGGGGGAACTTGCTTGTGAGTTTACAGAGTAAACTAACAGAAGAAACAGGCCAGAATAAGTTGTATTGGGTGTGAGACTAGCTATATAGTGTGTGTAAACCTTATTACACAGGCCCTGTACTGTGGCTTCCTTCTTGATTCTCGGCCTCGGATATAGAAGGTTGATCGGAGATAGCTTAGGGGTATACGTCACTCTATAAATTTGAATGGCTGTCATCTCTTTCGTAGCCTTCTGGTTAGCTATTTATTATTGTATTATGGTAGAGGCTAAGCTTAGCTAGGTATTCATGCTAATTTTGCTTCGTGATACTAGTTAGATAGACTACGTGCTCAGCATCTTCAGCAACCAGACATCGGGGCTAAACGGAGATAGATAATACCTATGTCCGTAGTTACAGCATACGTGCAACAGCAGATCATAATCGTTTATGAGGAAGCAGGGACGGTTCAATTCTTGCATCTTTGTTTTTTTTTAACAATCACAAAGCACCTAGCTGTAGCTAGTAACAAAATCCATCATAATGTCGGCTCAAACGACATCGCCTGCCCTCTCCAAGGGCTCCCCCTCGAGACCAATAATCACCCTCGAAGAACACTTCGTCTCTCGCGCTGCTATTGAGGGACAGCCGAACTCCCACAATCAGAGCTTCAAGGCCATGCCAGACCTATTTAATAAACTCGCCGAGCTCGGGCCTCAGCGCATCGCAGACATGGACGCCGGCCAGGTCACACTACAGGTCATCTCTCATGCGCCCGGTGACCTATCCCCCGCCCTGTGTCGAGAGTGCAACGACCAACTCGCAGAGGCCGTGCTGTCTAATCCCAGCAGGTTCGCGGGGTTCGCCGAGCTTCCCATGAACGAGCCTGTAGAGGCTGCAAGAGAGCTCCGTCGAGCGTGTTCAGGGGAGATGAATGGGGTGAAGTTTGTCGGCGCATTGGTTGATAGTCATACGGAAGACGGGTTATACTACGATGGCCCGGAATTTGACGTCCTCTGGGAGGAGGCAACGAAGCTGGATGTGCCGATCTATATCCACCCGACATGGCCGTCCGAACAGCTCTCCGCCGCATACCAATCGCCCCATCTCTCGAATAATGTGAACATGTCTATCCTTGCTTTCGGGTTTGGCTGGCACAGCGACGTTGCGACTCACATATTGCGGCTATACGCTGGGGGCGTATTTGACCGGTTTCCCAAGCTCAAGATCATCATCGGTCACATGGGTGAGATGATCCCGTACATGCTGCAGAGGATACAGAGGGTCTCTTTGCAGTGGGGTAAGGAAAGATCATTCCGAGAAGTGTGGGATAACAATCTCTGGTTGACGACGAGTGGGAACTGGGCGCTAGATCCCCTAGCTTGCATTTTACGGAATACTAAGCATGACAGGATCATGTATAGCGTGGACTATCCGTTTGCGAAGAGCCCTAATGGATTAGCGTGGTTAGAGGAGTTGGAGGAGAGTGGAATGGTCACTGAAGAGGAATTAGAGGGCATTCGCTGGAGGAATGCGGCCGCCTTATTAGGACTGAACGTGAGCCCGTCGCCATAGAAAACCTGAGCAGGTGTTCCTTTATCGTTGTCTAAATGTATATGCTAGACTACTCCTCTCCTCAGAGACATGTATTAATAGATAATCCTACTCAGTGCTACTTAATGACTATGCTTAGGAAGGAGGTACCTAGAATGTGCGGGCATGGTAGGCAGGATCAACCACACTACGCATCTCCAGATACTTCATAACATAGTCTGAGGAGGTATCTCACAATCTATTAAATTAATATAGAACTTAGGCATGCAATTCTACGTCCATTCTCAACCCTGCGACTGACACTTGATCCGACTATCGATGGTGCAGGTGTATGCTAAGCCGTGTAGTTGCGACCCTGATTTCAGTGCAGCAAAAGGCTGTAGCAACACTATGCCCCTGTAACCTGGCGGGCTCTTGCACCCCTTTTCGCACAGTCCGTCATTCCTTCCTTGTCGCCTTGGCAACATAGTATGGTATAAGAAACACGCACTTTCCGGTATATAAGCCTTTCAAAGCTTTTCATGCCCATTGCCTGCACCAAGGTCCGCCGGCGGCTGCGGGAACTCAATCAGTACCTTGGGTTTGCCTGTCAACTGGAATGAGATCTGGTCCTGGGTAGGGACATCGAGCAAGACCTGATACGTTCCAGGGTATAAAACGGTATTTCCATTCTCGTCAACACGAGCTAGCTCGCCTAGCTTCATCGTCAAATTCGCTTCGCCTGATTTCCCTGCGCCGATCTTCTTGAGGCGTGTGTATGCCGCCAATTCTTTGATCGGATACGGTGCTGGGCCATGCTCTCCAGACAGAAACGCTAATGCGACAAAATCCGATGTCACTTTCCCAGTATTTTGCACCGAGATTGCAATAGGATCGAAATCGCATAAGTCTAAGTATCGCAGCTTACATCTCTTAACGATATCGTCAATCGCATATTGCCGTTTAGCAACCTTGCCTTCTTTGAACTTTGCATCAAAAGTTGTGTAGTGAAGGCCGAATCCAAATGGCAGCACTGACTCATTATACCATTTATACGTTCTCCCAGGGTTGGAACTACTTGGCCTCAAGGTCATATCCGTCAGAGGTACTTGGTTAACATAGTCCGCAGGGTATACTGTCGTCGGCAACCTTCCTGCAGGAGCAGATTTGCCAGTCAGGATATCGAAGACAGCAGTTCCTCCATCTTGTCCAGGGAAGCCTGCCCATACAATAGCAGAGACGTTAGCATTGGCGAGTAGTGGGGTGTCGTCATTTTGGTCTCCTAACTCGACGATAATGCACGGCTTTCCGAGGGCACATAGCTTCTCAATGAGAGACAATTGAGCCCCTGGCCAAGCTATCGCGTCACGGTCGAGGTCTTCTGACTCGATACTCATGTCATTACCACCGAAGTACACGACGATATCTGATTTGCTGGCAGCGTCTAATGCTGCGGCAGTCCATGTGTCATTAGCAGACACCAGCTGGCCACGTGGCCCTGTTGAGGTCACAGTCTTGAATCCCAATTTCTGCGCAGCGTAAGTCGGCGTGTGATAATATGAGGGGACTCCAGCATATCCACCCAGCATAGCAAAGTTTCCTGCCGGTGGACCCGACCAGAAGCCGATCAAAGCCAATGACGCCTTCGTACTTTGAAGTGGAAGCAGGCCGTCATTCTTCTTCAGCACAATTCCGTCGACCGCTGAACGCAGAGCCAATTCCTGAGCTGCTGTGGTATTGACGTCCTTCCATGCGAGAGATCGGTAGTGTGTCCCCTCAGGCGCATCGAAATATCCTGCTCTTATCAGGCCCTCATAAAGCCGGCGTAACGCTCGGTCAACAACGGACTCGTCGAGGAGAGTTTGGTTCCAAGCCCCTGCGACATCGGTATTCGACCCAACCTGGCAGATCGTGTCCGTTCCAGCAGTTAGCGCGACCGCCGCTGACTGTGCGGCGGTTTTGGTGTAGTTGTGATCTTCGTGAAAGTTAAGAACGGCATTACAATCGCTTGTGATATATTGGTTCTCATCGTTCCATTCCCAAAAGTCTCTCAAGACCGTTTCCATAAGATATGTCGAGCCGCATGCCGGGGTCCCATTGACGGAATTGTAAGAGCACATGATGGACTTCACCTTCGAATCGCGTGCGCATTGTTGGAATGGCGGTAGGTAGTACTCGACAAGGTCTTGCATCGTGACAATAGCATCGAATTCGTAACGCGTGATTCCATGCCAACGTTCCAAGTCGTATGCCGCATAATGCTTGCAAGTGGCAATTACCTTGGTGGTATTTTCGGTTCCTTGAAGACCCTCAATCAAAGCCTTAACATACTCCTTAATGCGAAACGGATCTTCTCCTGGCGTTTCCGAGCCCCTTCCCCATCGCGGGTCCTTGTACGGATTAATATTCGGAGTCCAGTAGTCTAGCCCAGCGCGCCCGGCATTGCTGAATGCTCGAGCTTCCGTGCTAACAACATCGGCGACTGCGTGAATGAGCTCATCATCGAACGCCGCCGACATTAGGATAGGGCTAGCGAAGGAAGTGGCCCCGGAGTACTCTCCTAAGGCGCTGAACGCGACCCCAGGAGACCCAGCGACACCATGCAACGCTTCACTCCACCATTCGTAGGGTGCCAGGCCGAGTCGTGCAGCCCCGGGGCTGCTGCTGTTATACTGGGTTAGCTCCAAGGTCAGTCATCCAAGGCGGATACTCACTTAACCAAATTCACGAGCTTCTCCCCAGTGTTCCAAGCTTTTATCAATGCCGCCGCCCTGTCTGCTGGAGAGGCTGTGCTATCGCAGACCAGGTTTGACGTCAAGATTTCGGGGCCATTGACGCAGTCGGGGAATACAAGTTTTGCTACTGCTATGGTATTGTAGAGCGCTGGAAGCGCGATAAGTCGACTCAAACTCTTCATAGTGAACGTCGCTGTCCTGACAGCTCTCTATGCACTCGGAAGCTACAACACGAGCATTCAAGATGGTACTCTAAGCCACCTAGGAGACGTCTTAGTGACTAGTTTTCTATTGTACCTCGGGCAAGAGAAGCCCCTCTTATAAGATGCCGACGGGGAATATTGGATAGAAAGCATCTTAAAGCCATCAAGAGACCCTTAGGATCCCATTACGTCAGTTACATTAAGCATACAGATTGTAGCATTCATTACCTAACCTCACTTCCTACCCCACGCGATCTACGAAGATGCTTGGAGACCGGTACGGCCTTGCCGTTTCCTCCAATTGAATGCCCATGGCTATTCACCAGTGTCTACCGGTAAGTAATAGTTCTAAATTTTATCCGGTCTATGAACTCACTTATGTACGACATACAATCGGCTATATAGTCTCTTTTCTAGGGGGGTCTAAGCCGCCTCGACGCTATCTCTCAGATTCAAGACTCCATGGTGTACTGTGTTCTCTAGATGCAAATGCCTACAACGGTCAACAAAACACATCTAGCGACGGATATGACTCCAAGCTCGAATCACTTAGTGACAAGAAACCCTTGAATGATTGGAGTAGACCCCATAGAGAATAGACAGGGTCCAGGGGACAATTAAGACAGCCTATGATCCCCTGAACGAGGTTGCACTCATCCATATAGCAAGCGGGGAAAGTCAATATGGGAAGATCTCTGCTCCGCATCGCGCGGTACATCCAGACGCACAACGCATGACGGCCCCGTATTGCCTCCTATATGTACCTGATGCCCAGACCTCGCCAAACCGCAACGTGCCCCGGATACCGTCATCCTGTCTCTCACCATCCCCGCAGCAGAGTTTCCGTCTGCGTCTTTCGCATAGCTCTCAACGATGCGTTCCCACCTCGTATTCGGCCTCGGCCTCGGCGTCTCTCTGACCAGCCTCCTACCCCTCGCACACGCAGAATGCACGCGCGAGGGGCTGCTCGCTGCAGCCAACAGCTACATCGCGGCGCAGACGAGCGGCACTCCCTCCGGCCTGCCGCTGTCGGCGACGAACTTCACGTACCAGGAGAACAACAAGAAAGCGGACGTCAAGACGGGCA
>JAPESX010000765.1:0-14465 GCA_029590615.1 Nemania bipapillata | reverse complement strand
TCGTCGCCGAGGAGGAGGCCGCGCAGCTCCGCGAAGATGCGAACCTGCGCAGCACCATCTGGGAGCTCGTGAAGAGCACCTCTCTGTCCGATGCCGGTGCAGAGGCTGCGCTTGGTGGCGCTATCCAGAGCGAGGATGATATGCTCACTTTCATCGACTACGGAAACAGCAAGGGCGGCGCGAAGGGCCGGATATGGGCTATTGACCCCATTGATGGCACTAAGGGTTTCCTCCGAGGTGGACAGTACGCGGTATGCCTGGCATTAATGGTCGACGGCGATGTCAAGGTTGGTGTTCTAGGTTGCCCGAACCTTCCCATTGATGACGCAGCTCCTCTCTCCGGTGGTATGGAGTCGGGACAGACGGATGAGGGCAAGGGGTGCCTCTTTTCCGGTGTGCTAGGCCAGGGCGCTGTGAGCCGCCCCTTAACCACAGGTGCACTTGCCGCATCTCAGAAGATTTCTATGAAAGCTATCACGGACATTGCCGCCGCTACTTTCTGCGAGAGTGTGGAGGCTGGTCACTCGTCTCACGGCGATCAGGCTGAGATCGCAAAGAAACTGGGAATTACTAACCCTAGCGTGAGAATGGATTCACAGGCTAAGTACGCTTCAATTGCCCGAGGAGCTGGCGATATCTACTTGCGACTACCCGTCAAGGCGACATATCAAGAGAAGATCTGGGACCACGCCGCGGGCGACCTCATCGTCCGAGAGGCTGGTGGTGCTGTTACGGATATTCATGGCAAGCGATTAGACTTCAGTATAGGCAGAACACTAGCCGATAACAAAGGTGTGGTCGCCGCACCAACAGGCGGCCATGCTCAGGTGTTGGCTGTCGTGCAGGAGGTCCTCAAGATCAAATAAATAAAAGGAGTACAGTGTTTGGGGGCCCATAAAAGTACATATTTAGTGCCTAGCTCGGGTATACATTTGCGGTCGTATAGAGTACAGATAGAAGGCCGAATGGGAGGATACCCTCCAAAATAACGCCAGGCCATATGCATATAGGACAAGCAGATAGATCATTTGATCTTCCTTTGCTTAAGCTTAATCGTCTCGTCGTTAACGAAAATACCCTTGCCCTTGTACGGTTCTGGCCTCCTCCACCTGCGAATCTGTGCTGCAAATGTCATAACCTGCTCTCTGTCGATACCCTCGAGTAGGATTCTCGTCGGCTGTGGTGTACTAGCCTTCATGCCGAAAGGTACTGGCTCTTCAACTGCGTGTGTGAAGCCAAGTTTGAGGCAGACAAACTTCTGACCCGGGTATTGTTCCTTCTTGGGCCGGTCTTCGACAGTCGCACGATATCCGACTCCAACAAGTCTTAAAATTGCAGTATGTCCTTCAGAAACGCCCATAATGTAGCAGTTTAGGTATGCCCATGTCGTCCCTATCCTCGCCCGTTAGTCTATTATGAACAGTCCGCTCGCTCGCCCATGACAATCTTGATATCCGGCCATATGCATCACCGTCCGTACGTACCCCACATCTCCTTCTGCTGCTTCAACTCCTGGTTCTCAATACTGAGTAATGCCTTGCCCGCCGCCTGGTCATGATGGATCGTGAGGAAAGGAGGAATCTCTAGGTCGAGCTTGCCGAGAGGTCCGGAGACAGTAACAGTGCGCTTTGCTATCTTTAAGTACGTTGTCGGGTCTTTTTTTGCTATGGGTTCTCCGATGGTTATTTCGACACCGGGGGGGGATCGATATTGGTGTCCGACCGAGCTTTGAGGATGTGCTAGGAGTCTTGGAGAATTGGCGTCGCGGCGACGCCTGGAAGGCCGGGACAAGGAACCCAGGGAGTGTAATGGCGGAGCCTGAGAGCGCCTTCTCAAGCGCCCTACTTCGACTAGGCGCAAACATCGTGACGGTATAGAAGACGGCGTCAATTGGACACCTCAAAAGACGTCACGGTGAGGCTTCAGATCCTAAGAATTGGGGTGAATGGATGCTTGGCGCCACAAAATTGATCCATTGTAAAATCACGTGAATATTGCATACCCGTAATACGCTAGCACTATTACGATGGATTATGTATGTAAGTAATGCATTATGCACTTACACTTAGATATCTAGGTTAGGTATTGGAACCTACCTGACGTAGGCACTTACCTCTTGCCTTGCACTCATCGTTCCTTCTCCTTTGCATCAGGTAGCTCTTAATTCGAGGTCCTTCAACAGCTAAGACAAGCTGTTTGTACCTTCCACAATATGTAGATTGCTTAGTCCAATACAATCATTTGCTACATTCGTGATTTTGTTCCTGTTCATGTTTGTCCTAGAGGCCATTTTCATATATAGTTCAAGCTGTGACCGAAAGAGCACTCACCGGAAACATGATCGAGTATTCTATCCCACCATTCTTCAGGAGCCTCTTGATATTTCCATGTCGATAGGTTCACACCTCTTTACGTTTCGGACTATATCCTGCTCTTTACTAGAGTACAGTACAGTACCTCACCCTCTCACCATCAACAATTGATAAATAGAACGCCACCACCACCCGAATCGATCTTCTCTTACTTCCACATTTCTCTCATATTAACGAGTTTCCTTAGACTTTTGGCCATTTACCCGGTATTATTTTATCTTAATCTCATCATCTTTATAGGCATGGGTCGTCACAGTAGTCCTCTTGCCTACCTTCAGGCTTTAATTATATCCTTCCTCGTACACAGCAATACCTCGTCGGCCCTTTCATGGCGAGGACGAGCAGATACGCCGTCAGGTAAGCTTTCAAATTTCTGGTTTATAACTATACGGACTAATCTGGGTTTTTAGTTGAAGATCATGAACCAATTCTCAGGTCTGGGAGCTCTGTTTCGCAGCTATTGCGAATCCACGCACAATTGCCGACATCATATGAAGTAGCTCTTAATGAACTACAGGAACTCGAGTCCGAGCCCTTATGTCATCGGACAGCAGCTCGTTTGCTAGTGAATAATTGCCAGCTTCTTGAGGGTAAGGACGAAGCTACGGTCCTAACCGATAGCGGTCGTAAAATCAGGGACTTCGTCGACTCTTACGCCGCGAGTTTAGCAATCTGCGACTTGGAAAGAGGACGCTTTGAAATCCCTCTAGAATGCACGAAGCTGCAAGAGCCTACTTTGAGCCAACTTCCAATACGAAACACCGCTCACCTACACGTCACGACCACCGAGATCGATAGGTGCCTCTCTGGTCTTGGTGCCTCGGATTCCGCATGGAATACCTGGGTCAGTTACCGACACAAAGCGCTGAGATTCTGTGAAGCTGCAAGGGCGGATAATGATAAAGGTAGTATATCAAGATTCCGATGTTTTGCACGCGCTGATTATTCGTAGCTCAGAATATTATTTTATTTCAACGACTTACGAAGATCATGAGTAAACTAACCGACGATGTTGATGCAAAGATGGAGCAACAGATGAACGATATCGACTTGCAAACTGAAAAGGCTAGAGAGAAATTTGACGGCCTATCACCACTACTCCAAAAGCTGCAACATGATCTCGAAAATACAGACAATATACTCTCCCATCATCTTCTCCAAGGAATCAAGGTGTGTATGGCCCAGGTATCTCTAAACACGCGGAACTAACAAATTGTCTAATATTAGAAAACACAAGATCATGTTAATTCAGGATTAGACATAGCAGCACACTTAGAAAGAATGCTGCGGGCAATACTAAGAGGTGCTGTAGATAGCCATGCACAGGCAGCGGATCTCCACGACCAATCCTTACAGCTCATGAGTCAACGGACGACTTCGGAAATTGAGGCTATAGTTGGGATTTTCGCAGAAGCCGTAGCAGCGACTTCGGCCCTCCAAAATCAAATCGTGTGTTCAGCCGCTATATAGCATGTGAGGTAGCGTGGTTGCTAATGTGTACTTAGGAGGCCTCTCGCGTTAAGGCCACCGAATTAGAATCCAGGCAGAAAATTCTTGAGGAGGTTAGTAATCTACCATTTCTCATTATTTTATTAGCACTGTTTAATATTCTTCAGTAGAATATGCAACGTCTCGTTGGTATCTCCGATACCTTGGTCACCAAGTACGGTGTACACACGAACTTCTTACAGCAAGCACAGAACATTACAAATGGGATTCTTGACAAGCTAGAGGAAACGTCCATGTCAGCCACTAGTATCGGGGACGTATTCTTAGGACAACGATCCCTAGCCTCTTGGTGGCCATACATTTGGTGCCCCGTAGCATCTCTCGTAATGGGGTCCTATGGCCTGCCTCCTTCTCTGCTGAGGAACATAGGTTTAGTTGTTCTAGGTAAGATCTTCTGATGATTCGTTTGAGCGGAACTAACTTCTCAAAGGTGAGACGGCGGGTTTTATTGTTTCCTCTTTTCCTCCAATATCCTACAACCTCGTCCGTAAGACTGCATCAAGCTTATTTTTATCATTCCCCCGGCTTCTACACACAACAGGTGCCAACCACGGCCGTACAAACCTTACATCCGAGGTCCAGTAGATTTTTTTTTTTNAGTTTCTTGCCATATCGCGGAGTAATTTAGGGAAATTTGGGCCTAAAGGCGCTATTCTATGGGAATATCTGGGATTAGGTCATCCCTGGTAATTGGGACGAATTATACCCATCTACGCGAATACGAGTTATAACTGTTCTTGAAACTATAAAGAACTTCTAAGTCAATCCGATGGTCTAAGAAGACTTGCTCGGAATACACTGCGTTCCTATAGTTTCCCCCAATTGCTGGGCGAGCACAGCTCGAAGGACTACTATCAAACAACAAGCACCGTCTAACTATTCTCTGGAATTAGTTATGGAAAATGGGAGCTTTCTTATAAGTCATGAACTGCATTATATGATGCCTTTGTTTTATTTTCTTATCTTGCGCTTGCTCTTGAGTGTTATACCCGTAAGGAATCTGCGTAGGTACTACTACAGTGGTATACTTTTACAATATTAGACAGTAAGTGGTTCACATCAATGTCGATAGGCGACTCGATTCCACCGACAGCTCTGATAGACACACCAGCCCGGCTCGCACGTTGTTGCCTAGAGCTACGCCTACGTAGGCAGCTAAGTTATGAATAGGTTAGAACCTGCCTTATAAGCCCAGTCTTAGAATATCGTGCTTGTTTTTCAAGGTTGAATGGATTATGAGCATGGTGCCTAACTCTTCTCATTGCCGCATCAATACTCAGAGCATATCAACGTATGTAGCTACATTTCAATAAGCTTCGTATCCATCTCAGCTCAAGATCCATCTTCATATATTAGTTCAGTTTCAGGCAGTAGATATCATAAGGCTATTGTGCTAGACAAGTCGATGAAGAATAGCAGCGTCTAGCATCAAGGGAGGGGTTTGTTATTTATGGTTTCACCATGGTGACCATCTGTGAGCTACTCTTCGGGTAGTTCCTGTGAACTACCACAGATAATCCTTTTCGCCCAGTGAATCTGCTCCCAGTCAATCTGCTTGATCGTCAATACTGTATAAGTCCAGCCAACTACCGCCTTCCGGTCTTTCATCGGCTTGCACATACACCGACAGAGGCGTGGTCCACCACTATTGTCCAGAAAAGCTGAGCTGTCTTTGTCGAGCTGGCTGCCGGTTCTCCAGTTTGTGAGTGTAGCAGCCGGGTATGGTTGTTGGTCCTTGTATAGGTCCACGAACTGGAAATGCTGCTTCCGGGCCAATGTTTCGCGACTTGAGTAGGTGACACGAGCGTATAGTTCAAAGACAACATCCTGTTTGTGGTTGAAACAGCTCGCTGTTTGACTTATCAGCACACCGATTCGGAAACACGTCCGAAGCAGTGTATCAGAGGACATCCCGGGGACTAAAGGTCTGTCTCGGACCTTCTCTGGAAAAGATGGTCGAACGAACGCGCCTCGTGACATTACTTCATCGGAATGGAGGTTAAGAACAATAGGGTGCTTTAAACGGACGTCCGCATTTCTCGGTTCGGAAACATTTATCTTAGAGTGAAAACCGAGGGACGAATCTTTCTGAATAGCGTTCACATTTGTCAGCACGGCACCCCAGTCAACATCTTCATCTAGTAGGTCTTCTGGTTCATCTGTCTGCCAAGTTGCGGAGACATGCCCTTTATTAGAACCAGAGACATCCATTTCGTGTAGATTAGGAGGGGAGAATTTCAGATTTGGGTCATATTCCGCAACCGACCGTGATTCATGGTCCCATCCTTGCACACTTGTAGGAGGTATATGAGTCTCTTGTACGAAGCCTGTAGGGTTGGCGAGAAGTTGAATAATATCATCATCTGTAACACCGCCATCTAGGGGATACGCGTCATTCGAAGCGCTCCGCTCATCATTCGCATCGGTCTCATGAGTTGTAATAACTGTTTCTAAGTAGTTAAGTCTATTTCCGTAGGGAGCCACGGGGCTAGAGAGTTCCATAGTGGGAATCGAGGGGACTAATTTCTTGTTCTTTTCGATAACTTCAAACATGGGCTCTTGTATGTGAGAAATATCCACCGACGGAGGTGGGCTGTCACTAACAGTCTTTCTGATTGAATGCTTGTAATCATAATTCTGTGCGCGAATGGCCTCAGAGCTAGGGGGGCTTAAGGTGGCATACGATAAGCCGGTAGGGCGAGCTATCAATTGGTCGAGTGTAGTAGCAGGAGCGTGAATGCTAATCGTGGGTCTCGTCACCTTAAGCGACTGGAAGGGAGACTGTGTCTGTGTTGGTGTAATAGGGAGCTGCGCGGTGCCTGTAGTATGACTATTGCTAAGTGTTATTCTAGGCCTCTTTTCCATCGAGGCCTTATCAAATTCGGCTGTTCGTTTTTGGCTAATATTGGTAAAATCCTTGAGAGCTGCATGAGCTGGGCTAGCCTGGCTACTAACGTGATCACCATGCCCTGAAGTCTTTGACTCTCGGTGATTGACAGGAGTGAAAGAAATTGCGACCGGCGGCGAGTCTCTGCTTACGGGATCACCTGTGTTAACTGTACTGAAGGGGCTCGGTCTAACCGGCTGCTCTGTCGATATGTTGGTGTGTGGCAGGCTATTGGGATTCATTATCGCAGGTTTTAAAAGATCTCAAACTTGATAATTACTATAATTTAAGATAGTATGTTCTTGGAGATAGTTGAGAAATTATGAGTTCTAGATAGTTGTATCTCAAAGGGGCCAGATTCTAGTTAGGCTATAAGCATCACCGTGCAGAATACTAGAAGTGGTTCACAGGCTTAGGGAGTAAAATGGACAAAGTGTATGCTTGATTTCGTCGGCGCGATTTCTTAATTACAGCCGTTCGAGTGGAAACTAAATAGATTCCTTATTGGGTTCAGATAAACTTGTGATGACAGGCGGGAGCAGGCGCAGTCGGTGTTTGAACTGTACTATCTAGATATCTACCTACAGTCTAGGTATCGGGTTGGAGGGGTAGGTAGTGCATTATCGGACTTACCCCACGATTGGGCACATTACCTACCTATGTAGGTAAGTACCCCACCTGGGCGTTGCTTCTATATGTAGAATAGGGTACAGAAAGGTACCTAAGACTTAGGTATTTACATGGCATCTCTTGTACGCATGGAATTGATATCATGAATGATAGCTACTTACACTGAGCATGCATTGAATTCAAAATTTGTTTTAAAATTATAGACCCTAGGTCTTATTGTTTGCTATCTTATATTAGTAGTATGATCAATACTCCTCTACTTTTTACGTACCTAGGTATGGTACCTTATACCTTATACCGAAAGGCTTGTGGAACCAGGAAGGAGGCTACCTCTGTAGACACTACACTCCTTACAATAACAATAACCCCGCGATAATCTCTCCTCGGCAGCACAGCCGCGTCACCAATCGCCTACGTACCCATATTCCTGACAATCATATCATCCCTTTGGTATCTCTGTCCGCACCACAGCGATATTTGTCCGGCGCATGCACTCTCCGCTGTGTGGTGCTTAGCCTTACTTTTGCGCTCAAACCTGAAGCCAGAGTGCATCTTGATCTCCTAAATTACCTAACCTAGCCTAGAGTCACCCAATAAGTTCGGTACCTGACGTCACTGGCCTAATATTCCATCTACATTCGCCATGTTCTCCCAGGTAGGTCCGACTCTCCCTTCTTCCGAATCCCGTTCCGTCCGGGTTCCGTCCTTCATGTCCCGTCCTTCATGTCCCGTCCTTCACGTGCCCGAACTCCGGGCTAGCTGTTATATCGTACCTCTGTCTCGTAAATATCAATTTAGGAGGCCCTAGTGCGCCGTAGCTGTTGTATTAGATGCTAACTTCTATTATAGAAGAAACCGTACTCTGCCGTCACGGTTACAATCGAGCGGCTTACCAGTGAGACTTTTGAGGAAGATGACCTCAGTGGCATTCCTGACCTTGTTGAGGTCATCACACTGCAGGCATCTGGTCCCACTGAAGCCGCGCGTGCTCTTAGAAAGAAACTGAAATACGGAAATGTTCATCGCCAATTAAGAGCTCTAGTCCTTCTGGATGGCCTGCTTCAGAACACCAGCCCTCGCTTCCAGCGCACATTTATCGATGAGCCACTTCTTGAACGTCTACGAGTCTGCGGTACGTCGGACTTGTCTGATCCTGATGTCCGGAAAAAGTGCTCGGAATTATTCCGAGGCTGGGCCGTAGAATATAAGAATCATCCAGGACTCGACCGCGTTGCTATGTTGTACAAGGTTAGTGCTTTATAAATGCGAGATTACGAGAGTGGTTAGAACTAATATTAGTAGGAACTACCTCGCCGCAAACAAGTGGTCACTAAGGATCAGTCCAAGGTGCTTCGCGAAACGGAACAAGATCCATTCCGTGACTCGGATGATGAAGCAAATCAGCCCAAGCCCTCGCCACCTCCGCAAGCCCCCCAGGCTTCGTCCTCGCGACCACCTGCTCCGTATCCACAACCATCGCAGACCATTCAGTCATACAGCCATATGAGATCATCGTCAGGTTCTGGGTCTTTCTTTTCGAGCTCCTCTAAAGACAAGAAGAAGGACAAGAACAAGAAAAAGTCTAAGCCTTTCAAACTAGAAGCCGAGAAAGAATCCATGAAGGCTGCGATAGCCGAGTCTTCTATCGCTGCTACTAATCTCTCCAATGCTTTGCAAAGCATCAACCGGGAGAGGGAGCGAATATCTGAGAATGCCATAGCTGTAGAGCGTTTTGAGATTTGCAAGAGACTGAGAAGGAAAATCTTACGTTACGTATGGATTATTGTTTCGTTCTTATTGACTATCTTGAGCATAGCTAATCAAAACAGATTCACTTTGTTGAAGACGAACAATGGCTCGGTGGTCTGCTGCATGCCAACGATGAACTAGTCGTAGCTTTGATGACATTCGAGCAACTCGACCGCTCGATCGATGCAGATAGTGATTCTGAAGATGAATTGGCTGAGCAAGCACACCTCTACCGCAGTTAGTAACTCTGAAATTGCCCAATGAGTCATCAAGTTCTTATGATGCTGAAATTCTCGCAGTGGCTACCGAAAAGCATAAACAGTCCATGTCGCCGACAAACCCTGCTTCTCCGTCTAGCCCCGTTTCTGATATGGCTGCCCTAAGTCTCAATCAAGGCGTCTCGCCTCATCGCGCAGCGCCCCCAAGGCCTTCAGCTCAGTCTAAGCCTCCGGCCCCTCCTCGTCCCGTCTCCCCACCTTCGCGTCGTTATGAGACTGATGATGAATCTGCGGATGAAGATGAGAATGATCCGTTTGCTGACCGAAATGCAGTCGAGACCCCCATGATGGAGAGGGAAGATACCAGGTGGTAGTTTCTTATGATAGTTTTTTAAATCTGAACCATTCTCGGAGTACCTCGTCGGTCAATGGTGGGAGGTACCTTTCTTGCCGTTGTTTCGAAAGTCATATTTACACAAGGTGAGGAAGGATAATTTCAACATCCTAAACCTACGTGGGATTATGTTATGTCCCTCTGTCGTCCCAGAACCATTTTTATGTGTGTGTGCGTGCTCTTATGGTAGGTACCAGTAGAAAATGAGGCAGTATAAAAGTAGTGAATAAATCTACCTAATACTGCTGCTCTCATACGTATCCTTCTCTATATCCCTAGAAAATAACTTCTTCTCCCCCATCTTCTATCTACTGTACATATCTGCACATTTGAGGCCTCACTCCAGACAACCAAGTGTACTGCCATAGCTGTTTCATACGTAAGTTCTTCACTCTTCAACTAAAACATGTATAATCTGTAGTAGTGGAGTTCCTGTTGTATCACGTTCTCGTCCTTCCTGCGCAGGAAAGCGGGCTGAGCAGGGCGCACGCGATCGATCTTTATAAGACATATTTCATTCGTCGGGACTGCACGGTGCTGTACACCATCGGTAAATTTAAATGAAATAAGAACTGTAGCCTTGATGGCTTAGCGGAATATGCCGACAAATAAGAATAATATCGGGCCACCTTACTCATTAGAGGTGGCTTATTCCATCTTAATTGGCTTGAAATTGAATGTATGCATGTTTCCCCTCATCCACAAGCAATCACAGAAGGCTTGGACAGCAGTACGGTGAGAGATTCATCCTAATCAATGGCGGCTCTATATAGATGATTTTTTTTTAAATCCTTTGAAGGCGTGTTGTTCCTATGTGATATTTCGTATTATTTAATTCATGCGGTTCGTGAGTTTCTCAAGTTGAATTGGTACCTAAGTCATGGGGATTATTATTATTGATTGATACATCTCCGCCTCCCCCGCTCCACTATACCTAGAATACCTACAGTACCTACATAACCCCTGAAGTTTGATCGGTTGGGTCGGTTCGGTAGGTGGCACTATACTAATTTACAGCTGGTGTAATGGCCGTCTGGAATACCAGATGTGCAAAATAGTACCGTGCAGAAGACTGCAACAGCGTATGCCTACAAGTATTAGCGCGACAAGGTACCCGGGGAGGGCGACTACCTAGATACCTTAGGAACTCCACCGCTGTACAAAATAGGACCTATCAGCTCCAAGCTACCAGCATACGACGTCGCCTGCATCGGGTCAGGAATAACGCTTCACCATCCTGCTGCTTGCTGCATTACTCTGATCCTGACAGTGACTGTTTGCTGAATCACCATTACTTGTTCAACAAATGTTCTCCAGCGCGGATATCTAGCCAGCGAGTTGCTCAGGACACGATAGCAACGATCTAGGTAGCCTCAGGTTTTTCACGCATTTATGAGTTAACATACCTTTTTTATTTATTTATTTGCTTCGGGGGAATAGACACCTAACAGCAATCCAAGCTTGCTCAATTGAATCTAGGTCCCTAAGCAAGCTGCTGCCTACCTATTTCTCTGCTTATATGTTCAATTGACATCAACCTGCTGTACCCAGCGCTCATACACATCATCCCTAATCTAGCTACTTGTCAAATACATCTTTCCATCGGCTTCATCAGGCACCGGGCCTCATCTCTCTCCATGTCGACATTATCCAGTATGCTAAACGGGCGTGACCCATCCGGCCTCGTCGGGGAAGCCATAGCCCGACTTAGTATTTATCAACAATTGGATGGGGAGAGAGATAATCTTATCCAAGTGAGTATACCAGACATCGTCGTCATCATCGTCGCCACCATTGTATCTGTACTCACCGCTAGCATCAACGCTGCCACAATCACCAATCACTGCCAAAACAACCAGCCCCCTTACACTTGTGAATATATGCAATATATGCAAGTAACCGCCCAAGATGGCCGGGCGTACGGCTGACCCGCTGTTGTAGACTATGATTCAGAAAATCAATAGTGACGCAAAAAGAATATCTGACCTTGAGCTTGATCTTGAGGATCAAAAAAAGTCTCGGGTAGATTATCAAACCAGGGCAATGAATCTCACTGCCGAATTACAGCGTCGTGATTCAAGACTTGTGCGTTCCAACCTATCTCGTCGATGCGGCTCCCATCCAATGAAGTCCACAGCATCTTAACCTTTACTACAGAATACTGGTGCTTTCGTCGTCGTTCTTATTGATGGTGATGGGGCAAAATTTCGAGACGAATTTCTTCGCGATCATGAACAAGGTGCAGCGAAAGCCGCTTGGAAGCTTAAAGAGGCTGTCAAAGATGCCAGCCTCGGTCATGATTTACCAATTCTAGTTCGAGTCTATGCGAACGTGGGCGACCTAGCCAGGTCACTGCGTATGTCTGGTGTCATTGAATACGACGATAGCCTACGCATATTTGCGGAGCAATTCACCAATACCCACGCTGATTGTGACTTCATCAATGTCGGAAAAGGGAAAGAAAATGCTGATTCTAAGATACGAAGTGAGATCCCCCTAACATTCTGAGTACAAGAAAGGCGCACTTTCGAAGCTAACCCTTTCCGTCTAGGGCTGCTTGACCATTATTACAAAAATGCCCAATGCCAGATGATATTTATTGCTTGCTGCCATGACAATGGCTATATTCATGATCTTCGTCAATACGCGGGGAATTCAGACTGCAAGATAAAATTGATTGAGACTACACCCGCGGAGCCGAGCTTCAGATCTCTTGAACTCCCTATTCTACGTTTCAATAATGTCTTCAGATCTGAACCTTTAAACAATGAAATCAAACGTGGAGTCCAAGGTTTCCCTTTTAGAAGTCGCTCTCCTACCCAAACAAACCCCGGACCAATTGCCCGACCAACGCAGGCATCACTTATTTCTTCTGAATCTATCTCTTCCGAAGTACAAGAGCAAAGATGGCCCACACCTTCAACAGGCTCTGCTGTAGCATCTCCAGTCCAACCTACATCTACACTAGTCACAGTCACCAACGATCGGCCTCAGCCAGTCTCGTCGCCACGAGACAGGTCGCCGCCCCAGCCTCAAGCATCTGCTCGCACATCAAATGTTATTAACTCAGGAAATGGCGGCACTTCAATTAGCTATGCTACAGCGGGCGGTACTGCCGATCATCAAAATGTTACTGTGAAGCTTGCAAAGCCCAAGAAACAGCCCAAATACGCATATTACAACGATGATAAATATCGACTTGATCCTCCTACTCAACACCCACCAAGGACTCCCGCACAAACAACTTATCAGACAAAATTTCAAGCTATCAAACCACTAGTCTTTTGCAACGACCACTATCTCAAGGGTAGATGCAAGCGGGGCGTGAACTGTGATAAAGAGCATGAGGTTGAGCTGACACCCTCAGAAGTGGCTATTCATCGTTATAAAGCCCGAACTAGTTTATGTCCACAAGGACCACTCTGCACAGACTACGATTGTTATCTCTCCCACCACTGTCCTCGGCCACTTTGCAACCGAAACGACTTGTGCCCGTTCTACCATACTGCCAACTGGGGAGATTTACACTATACTAAAGAACAGCTGCAGCCTGCGTATGTCCCAATATCCCTTGTACGTTTCTCCTCAGAGCATTATATCTGACATGATACAGGACTAAATGGACTGAGGGTGTCGATTTCCCCGAATACTTGTGAAATACATTGGCTTAATATACATAATCCAAGACAAGCATCAAAGGGTCTAACTAATAATCCCTTCTATACTACATACTAGCTATGTATGGCTGGGTCTGTGCACGGCGATGTTGCTATATGGTGTGATGTATGGTTTATACTTCAGGGAGGAGTCAGGGAGGAGTTGCTGTCTCAGATGAGGATCAGGCCACTTCGCAATAGCTACTAGTGGCTACCTCCCTGTCTAAGCCCATCTACCCACGAGGTACAGGGGATAGGCTTGGTACATGAGGGTTGGTGCATATTTATTTTTCTGCACGTGGAGCAATGGCCATCGTGGCCAATGCAAAATCCATGGTTTTTTCTTTTTATTATAAATTTGAAAAAGAGAACATAGGGGGAAAAAGTAGCGACGGGGAAGGGTAGAAGAGAGGAAAACAGATTGCCGATTCGATTATCCGAACCCACCGACCTAGCTGATATAGGTAGGCTATCCTGGGTTCTGGAGCACCAAAATTATGGCTTAACCATAGCCGCAAGTTTCATTCGTCGGGGTGTATTATTTACACATCCTCCTATTCATACCAGCACACTCCTTTTCTTTTATGGCTTATAAATATCCATAGCTAGCCGCTCGTTTATAGCTCACTAAATAATAACACACTCCCTTGCATACCTAGTTAAAGTCTATTTCATCTTGTACGTAAAAGCAAGCATAAAGGCAATTATGCAGGCAGGACGACCAAAGGAGAAGAAGTAGCTAGAAGGGAAATATGCAAACTCGGGCGTCTCTTCTAATCGGGAGGCCATAAAAGGGTATGATACGCAATATACAGAGACACCACTAACGCTCAACACTAACTAGGCTTCTACAATATATATGCCCCTGAACAGATGTCTAATTTTATACAGTTTCCAAAGGCGCTTTGCCTAGCCAGAATGGTTTTCGAACCCGGCTCTTTGCACGACGACTACGCTCCTCTATATCTTCCGTGTCCCTAATACCGTCCTCGCCCTCGCTCTGCTCGACGGCGGCCTGGAGCTCGAGTCGCAACTTTTGGGTGAGCTTGT
>JAPESX010000764.1:0-14478 GCA_029590615.1 Nemania bipapillata | reverse complement strand
AAAGTGGGGCCACTAACTTAATAACTATATAGTATTATATAAATAAACGTGAAATTATTAAAAATTAAACTAGTTTATTTTTAGTATTTTTCTCCACTTTTATATATATATATTAACTATGGCTAATTTGTATGTAAAAAGGGTGGCCCGCGAAGGGGTGGCCCGTGAGGGGGGNTGGTTATCTTAACCCAAAAAACTCAGACTCAAATCACAGCCCTGGTAAAAAGGTGTATGGTGAGTAGTGAGAGACGTTTACTAATACGGTAAGTTTAAGGTACAGCTAGATGAAGTTAAATTGAGAAGCTATATATTAGATCGAAGGAACTAGTTAACATCCTAATCCTAAGCATCACATCCGTGTTGTACAACTAATACTAATTCAGCCTCACTATACAGAGCCAGTAGCGTGTTTCTTTAGGAATAAATTAAATCTGTCATAAAACACGGATGTACGGGGATGGGTCGGAAGAGACATAGGGAAGCAATGCGGTACACCGCCATAGCAATGCATCTCAACGTCCACGCCTGCAGCTTTAAGAGCGTCTGCATATGCAAAACCCTCGTCTCGGAAGATATCAACGCCCGCAGATTGTATCACTATAAGAATTTGACCAAAAAGGTGTCACTTATTAGCTGATTCATCCGGTTTAAAGAGTAGCTTGGACACTAGGACTTTGTAGTCGTGGATAGGTAAGGGCTCACTTACGTGTCGGAGGAAGTCCTGCTAACGAGGGGGCAAGTAGCGGCGAGTGCCGATAGTCGGGCTCGGGATTCGGGATGTAGGCGTTGAGGAAAAGGTCGAACTTCGTAGTACCAAGGACGGCGTTTTCCATGTTCTGGATGTTACTGGCAAGCTCATACTTGTCGCGCGGGTAAAACTTGGGATGGCACACGGATGGGAAGTGCAGCACTTGACTAATGATGCCGGAGACGCCGTTGTCTCGGGCCATAATTGACATTACGGCAGCCTGGTGAATGTGTCAGCGCACAAAAAAAAATTGAACGTAGTCCCGTGAAGCAAGGCGCTGGAACCTACGAGGTTGGCGCCGGCGCTGCTTCCTCCAACGATGATCTTCTCCGGGTTGATCCCGAGGGTTTTCGCGTTCTCCTTACACTGCAATTCGAGAGTTAGTGGGTATAAGACGATGAGAACGACTTGTATAGTGACTGGCATACCCATAACAAGCCATCATAACAATCCTCGACTGGCTTCGGGAAGGGATTCTCGGGTGCCCTTTCAATATGTTAGCGAATTGACAAATAGAATCCCTCGTATATCTAATTTTCAATACGTACAGCCGGTAGTCTACGCTGACGACAACAATGTGAGGGTTCGTGGCGGCATACACGTTCTCAGCACCATCGACCTCGTGCCCTCCAACGCAGAAAGCTAGGTAGGTGGAATTAGCACACCACGGCTCCGACACGAGGGGAATCTACTATGAATGCGCCATACCACCACCGTGCATACGGTACATGAGCGTCGCGTCCGGCGCCACATGTGGTGATTTGTAAACCTTGAGCTCGATCAAATGGCCGTCGCGGGCAGGGAAATGTAAGAGCTCGGTCTTCACATCGCGATATCTGTCAGGTCCCCCTGGAGGCATGGCCGCATCTGGGTCGCCAGCAACTTGACGGAAGGTCGGGATATCAGGCAACATATAGGGCTTCTCATATGCAGCGGAGATGGCGTCCTCGACTGCCAGGAATTCCGGCGTCTTCTCAGAGAGATGGCCATACTTCGGTAATGGCTTGAAGTCAGGGTCGATGTCGACGAATTGCGGCTTGTCTTGAAGGCCAATCATGGTGACTTTCTGATAACTAACAAGTATGAAAATACCCCTTGCTGCTGTTGTTGGTGAATCGTGATGATGGGGATAATGATATAAACAAAAGCTAGCTCGAGACAGACATTACGCGGGTTCTTATAATATTTACATTTCTGGGATAAATCAGATGGGCTAACGGCTCCTATCCACATCCCTTCTCCTCACGCATCACCGCCATAGTGTAATTCAAGCGGGGTGACGTCTTTCTAGACGCAGCCCTTCTAACAAGGAGTGGTGAGTGGTGCATGTGAGCGCAGAAGTGATCAGAGTGGCTGGTCTAGACTTAAGTGGCTGAGTCTTGTCCAATCACTATGAATCATATCTTGGCTAGCTATATTTGGTTAGCGGATGAGTGCCGGGTTGCAGGTTACTTTCACGACACGCAACAACCCGCTCAGCACCCCAGTTCTAATTGATATCTTTCGTAAGGATTTTGAAAATTACTGTAAACGTTACTTTCCTATCTAATAATTAGTTTCGGTTATTCGGCTTCCTGTCCCTGTCTTGACGGGGCGGGCTCCCCTAGGTAGGGGCTTAGGTAGAATCATGATGGGGCAAGCTGTATGAATCATATTTACAAGGGTATCAAGTTCACGAAATGTATATAAAATATCGAGCATCACATGGAAGTTCTAGGAATATCTTAAATAAGTTAATCACCAACTCCTCCTGAAACATCCTTACTTCCCCTAATACTCACAATACTCAACACAACTTGGTACCATTTGCCTAGCCCAGATGGCCAGGTTTGCGCTACCCCAGTCGGCCACCAGCCTCCGCGTCGTGCCCGAGTCTCAATTAGACCTACGGCCCGAAGCGGAAATCGTAGCTGAGCTCCAGCGCTTTCGGCCGATCACGTCGGAGAAGAACGTGTGGTGTTTCTGGGACAAGGGCTTGGATCGCATGTATCCGAGCTACCACTGCACCGTCCTGAACTGGGTCAGGAAGCTCGGCAGCTCGTGGACGGTTCGCATCGTCGACCTCATCGAGGACTCGCCCAACAATGTCTACAACTATGTGAGCAGGGACTGGTTCCCCGACTGCTTCGTCAATCGGAAGATGGATGGCCAGCACGCGGCACAACATGCCGCCGATCTTGTACGGCTGCCGCTGCTATACGAGCACGGAGGCGTGTGGATGGACGTCGGAAACATGCTGCATACCCATCTCGACCAGCTATTCTGGAATGCGCTGACTGCGCCGGACTCGCCCTATGAGATGGCCGTCTGGATCATCACGGGGCAGATCAGGAAGCAATGGGGTAGTTTCGGCAACTACATGATGGCGGCGCGACGGGGCTGCCTCTTCATCAGGAACTGGCACAGCTCTTATAAAGAGTTGTGGAGAGCCCACACCAACTGCACAGGGTTTCACAAGCTGCCCCTCGTCCAGGATATCGGCATTGCCGAGGGCATGGCCGACTGGGAGTTCAAGGACAAGATCTTCGAAATGAGCGACTACGTAGCCCAGATGCTTCTCGGTGATCGCACCAAGAACCTGCTCGATGTTAGCACGGGGTGGAGCGGGCGCGAATTCTGGGAAAACAAGGTCTTCATGGTAGAAGGCATCTTTAATGGGATTCTCGGCGCGATCCGGACCGAGTACGATGGTCGCAAGCAGGCCGAGCTCTTCACGACGCCACTTGACGAACCGGATGAGAACAAGAGGCAGGCTGCCGAGGCTTTCATTGTAGAAATGCTAGAGAAGAGCCATATGTATAAGGTCTACCATAACTCAGCCGGCGGTCTGCCGGCGTTGGGGGACCTGGTCAAGAAGGATGGCTTCAAGGACGCAGATCATAGACCGGGCACATTTGGCGAATTGTACAGATACGGAACCGTGCACTGGGAGTCCACGCGCGAGGTGGAACGCTTGGTACCTCAGCCAACGGACGATAAGTTAATTCTGGCGACACCTACAACACCGGCGACAGTCGAAGGTCACGAGCGCTAGTAATAGCCGGCTGGTGCAAGTTATTCTATAGATATTATTAATGGCATTAGAATAAGTTTTGGGTACTAGTAAAAAAGATATTAAAAACAGAAAAGGCTTGTTTGCCTTCAATATCGTCAGTCAATGATCGATTGATTCACGGTGGTTGCTTTTACTGAGTGCATGTTATCAGGCCGGAGCTTCCTGTCCGCTGGGTACCGAATACTTTCCCCGGTCAATTATTCTTCCGACCGCTACCGTCTTCTATCCCCCTTTCTCCTTCCTTTATTTCATCTGTCTCCCATCCTTCTTGCCTATGGGACTTACGAGACATAATATAGCTTTGTATCGCGCACGCGGATTTGCGGCAGTACTGGCCTCTTTGGCGCTTCAATTGAACCAGTTCTGGATTGCGATGCAAGCCCGGCCTGGCCAACGGATATATCATTATCATGATTAGAGTATTCTTCGAACTCCCGATGAAGGGTCGACTACTTATACTAAGGCCTATCGTACTGGAACCTCCAGGGACTCATAATTATTTAGATTACTAGTGAAAGTAATAATGTGTGAGCTCTTCCTTTAGTGCCTTATCCTATACTTTTACTATACAGGTCATAGAGAAAATACAAAGAAAGTAAGGACTAATCGACCAAGTTATTCAATTGCGTTGATATGCCCAAATATGCATGAGGATGCATGAGGCAGTAGGCTAACAAATCGGCAATTGTATATGTTGTCGACGTGAATTAACCGGTCCCCAGCTCCTAGTATTATTGTGTCCGGATTGGCCAGTTCATATGGCTCCAATCTATTAAAGCGATCGCTTCTCAGCGAGTACTCTCCCGTACCACTGATGAGAAGAGGCAATATATATATTAGCTTGGCAATATTACTGAAGGTGAGAGGCGGCACATCTTCTCCTATGTACGGGCACAGATTCCGACCTTTGATAAGCATTGAGGGAGAACCACGCTGTGTTGCACTGTCGACCCCATCACATCTGTCCGTCGTCAAGAGCTCACGAGAACTGTTTACAAACCCGATAGGCAGTGAGAAAGGACTATCGCGTCTCCGTGAGAATGAAGGCCGTCTATTTCTTGATACTGCAAGCTGGGCTCTCTTGGGCAGGCCTTCGATTCGGATGCTCGTCCGTTTCGATCCAGCGCTTAGACCCAGTTGTTGAGCCCGGACAGATACCGTCAGCGCATGTTCACCAGATTGTCGGAGGAAATGCCTTCAACGCGACCATGCAAGGTGATATTGGCGAGAAAGGCACTTGCACAACATGTGCCTACACTGAGGATTTCTCGAATTACTGGACAGCGGTGATGTACTTTAGACATGAGAACGGCTCATACAAGCGGGTGCCTCAGTACCCGAATGCCCAGCTTGGATACGAGGGCCAGGATGCACCTGATATCAAAGGCGGAATGACCATCTACTATACCCAGAAGGATTTCACTGGTAACGGTGAACAGCATATCACTGCTTTCAAGCCTGTACATAGTCTCTATATCCAATCCAGCTACAGCAGCGGGAAGCGATGAATGAACTGACGAGGGACTTAGGGCTTTCGCATGACTGTTGGCTCCCCCACGACAACCTCCATCGCCAACTCGAGTGTCCACCCAGGCCTCCGATACACCTGTCTGGAAACCATCTTAACCCGAGGATATGAGACTCCGGACTTTCCCAATAGGCCCTGTCCCGCGGGAATTATGGCCATTCACCACTTCCCTGCATGTTGGGACGGAGTGAATCTCGACAGCCCCGACCACCAGTCGCACATGTATAGCACAACGCGCGGCGCATTCCAGGAGGCCGGACCGTGCCCCGCCTCGCACCCGGTCCGCGTGCCGCAGCTCGCGTATGAAACCATGTGGAATACGACGGCGTTCAAGGACATGTGGCCCAAGGACGGCTCGCAGCCCTTCGTCTGGTCCTTCATGGACGGGAAAGGTACGTACTCTTACCTATATGATGTTCCCTTTATGTTGATGTATATGATCTCCCTATATACATACCAGCGCACCTAGCTAGGTCTACATACCTAGGTCCTCTAGGTAGCCCACCTCAATGTCTTCCTTATCACATAATGTGAACATTTACGCTGACAATATAAAACATGACGGATAGGCTACGGCACACACGCAGACTACATGTTTGGGTGGCAAGGAGACTCGTTGCAGCGGGCGATGGACTCCGAGTGCATGTTCCACATGTGCGGCAGCCCGGGCATGCAGGGCATCTTGAAGACCCAGACCGTGGCCGACATGAACAAGTGTGCCGTGAAGAGCACTGTCATCGAGGACACGGATGGTTGGCTTTCTGAACTCCCGGGGCAGACGATGCCTATGTAGATTGAGCATCGTGTGTGTCAACGGAAGCAATATTCATGAGTTAGTGGTATAAACAGGCCTGAAAATTTTACTAGATTGGACTTATGATGGAAGAGTTTGATTTGGTCAGATTTGTGTCTGAGAATACCGTAGATTATGTTATCATTAGAGTCCTTTATCTTTTATGTACGAATATAGGGGTCCATAGGGTGCTGAGGTGAAATGTGTGAAGTGTGTTGAAGACAAAGGACGCCCACACTTCCCTCTCAGTCGCACACCTGTTTCCCTAGACTCAGAGCGACTTTGCGTCACGGCTCGACATCCTACTACAAGCTAATCCTCTGTGTCGCAATTGGCTAGCGAGTTCGACTGTTATTAACAGATTATCGAGAGGTTGACAGTTCGAGCCTGTCCGGGGGAGTTTCATTTTTGTCGAATTTCTTTTGGGCTATCATTCATTGTGCATAGGTTTATTGCTACGGCTAGGACCTTTTAACAGCTGATGGATACTGAGATGGCTGAATAGCCATAAGTGGGATATAGCTGAACTGAATCAGATTGCAGTACATAAAGATTGCGACTGCCCTTGATTAACTACTCTAGACTTTAAACTAATAAATCATGTCTATGCATATTTTATCAGGCAGTTGGCAGTTGCGTTACTAGACCTACGTAAAAGATCCAATAGGATAGAGATTACATAGTTGCACTTAATCCCCCCCTTCTTGTATTTTTATCTACAATAGACATACTTAGGAATAAATAACCCTGGGAGGCGTTGGTAAATAAGATAGAGAACACCTCAGGGCTTCCTTTGTTCGAAATGGTGCAAGCTGGTGAGCGAATATGTGGTTACCGCTATGATGACCTAAACACCTGAGGCTGCTAGACTAGAGAGGGACTCTTCGATGAGTACATATGAGAGCCCGCTCGGTTGCGTCAGTGCCTCTGGAATGGCCGATAACGTTGATTTAGAGTTTAGTTCATCTGGGGACCGTGGAGAAGCTGTCCATCAGGTGAATAAGCATATTAGAACAACAACCTTACTATCGTGAAAGAAAAAGTAACGCTCTTTCCATCGTGGCCTGCTTAAAAAAACAGACGTCGGTGCTTGACTACGACTACGACTACGACTACGATGGGGAAACCAGGCAACAGGCAGGAGATCGATATGCAGAGATGGAACACAAAGTGAAAAGAATCCTAACATTTTACGACGGTATAGTGCTTAAACCGACACAAGAATATATGCGATGAAGCATACGTGAGACCTCAGAGGACCCTGGTAGGTTGCAGGACCCAAGAGCATAAGATGTCCTTCAGGCACAACAATAACAAGCTTGGGCTTGATCATTACCTCAGTCCTTCCTTTGCAGGACCCTTCAAGGAGTAAGATAGATACACAGTAGTGCCGCATCCTGAAGACTATTTCCCTCCACTCTCACCCCACAACAAATCAATGATGTTTGTGTTGGGTAGATGGTATCAGCCTCCAAAACGTCGTTCGTTTCTATCTTTTTTTCTGTTCTTAGGAACCCGACTCCAAAGAAGATCCGTCGCCTGCGGAGCAATTTTTTCTTACTCAAATATCATCAGAAAAGTAAAGTTTTGGTTCGTACGTAGTACATGGGTCGTTCAGGGAATACATGGGGAATAGAAGAGAGAGAACAATCAATGGGTATTGATGCAGATGTTGCAGATAGAGAGAAGTCCGGAAAATTGGGAAAAGGTTCAAATCGCTGTCCCTAAACATGCGGTTTGACGGTTTATTTATGGAACAAAGGGCGGCCTTGCGAATCCTGTCGCAATGCCTAACGGCGTCGATTCACAGGGCTGCGGTGCTTCAGTCGGCTGGTTCGCCATCCCTCGTACCACTGCTCGCGACTGGCCTCACGCAGTTCACTGCGCCACTCGCTAAAAACAGCGTCCCGTAGACGGGTAAAGTCGCAGTGGTCTGGGTCGTAAGGGTTTGCCGTACCCCAGGGGAATTTCCGATCAATGGCGCCAGGTTCGTAGAGGTCTGGGCTGATGATTGACATAGGTAAAAGAGGCAATTCATTGGAGTTATCTTCGCTTAGTTCTTTGGCCTGGTGGAGCGAGGTGTTGGATTTTCGCTTCGAGGTAGAAGATGACCGATCTTCGCTGTTTTCGTTGTTAGGGCTACTAGAATTTGTGTCATTTTCCCTTCCTTCGCCCTCGTCAGACTCAACAGCGGCCTCATCCGCCTCTGCCTCTAACTCCTCATTCTCATCGATCCTACTAGAATTTGGCGTCGATTCGTCCTCCTCATCCAAGCCTAATGACTCCAGGGGGTCGAAGTTGGCCTTCTTGAGGCTAGCCCAGACCGTTTTCTTGAGGAAAGACATATGTGCTGTCGTGACGGTGTCGGCTTTCGATATGACAGGAATCACCGTTGTCTTGCCTTGCAGTGTGCGCATAACCTGCAAGTCGAGATCTTCGTCAAGACCGCCAACAATACGTCCAAGATCAACACCATGTTTCCCACTCTGTGATACTCCAGGAACTGCTCTAGCAGCAGCAATGTTGCGATCAAGGCGAGCCGGATCGAGAATGAGGAAAACAGCGTGGATGTGCGTATCCTGTACGCCCGGTGACCGAACCACCTTCATCTCTTCAGCGAACGTCTCCTCAAATTTCGCTTCTAGGAATGTAGACATCTCTCGGAGTTGGAGATCTACAACATTCTTCTCGAGGCCCTCTGAGTCCCATATGGTTAGCCCCACACGCTCGCCGTCAATCTCACTCTCGAGGTAATGAGGTATAAAGTTTCCTGACGGGATAGCTCGAGAGGTGACCTCTTGTTCGATCTCGGTTGATCGCTGGGATCTTTTCTTGGCCGGTAGCGCAAGGGATGTCTTGAGAAATTCGAGAAATGAGGTCTTGCCAGAGCCACGAGTGCCAATAACTAGAATGCTATAAGGGATAGGTCAATAAGGCTTTTTAGAAGTCGGTGCAGGGTACGGGCACGTACTTGAAAGGAGTAGGATCCTTCCTTCTACGAACCCTCCTAGGGCTGTTGATGGTGCTCATGGCGCTGCTTGCGTAGCTGTATCGGCCACGGTTTGTCATGCTCTCTGTACGAGCATAGGGATCGACCCAAGCCCCATTGGGAACTGGTGGGACGGGAGGTCTCGCGACAGAGGATGACATAGAGGGACGGCCGGGATCAATGGAAGCACGCGGAGGTTGGTGGTGGAAAGAATGATCTGCCTTTCCAGACACTATGGCAACAGAGTCGGGACGAGTGTCACCTCCGAAAGTCTGGAGAGGTTGAGGCTGAGAGCCATTATAGAGAGCGGGTAGACGAGGCGGGGATTTGGGGACTGGTTCTCTCTGCTGGGCCTGGGATCCCTTCCTTCCATTTTTAAGGTCGCCGGACTTACTGCGTCGAAGTAGGTTCCCAAAGCTTGAACGACGAGGGGGAGTTTGTTGGCTCATCTTTCCAAGCGAATTATACCAGCAGGCAAGACGTCAGGGTTCGACAATAGGTAGGTGCGTTTACCGGCGAGATGACGGCAGTTAGCGTAGGTAGTATGTACCTACCACAGCAAGTATGCACTGTTGATGCACGGCGATGACCGAATTATCCCGGTAAGTTGGCAGGTATACCGAACAGGTGAGAGCGTACCAAGGTTGCAAGAGCCTAGGACGTTTGAGCTATCCCGATTGCGCGCCTTGGTACACTTCTTCGTCCCGTCCGACAAGGCTCTCGTTCCGGGAAAGCCAACACGGACAAGGGGGAGGTGTTACGGCTCTTGAGAGTTCGGGAATAGTTACCACCGGGTGGTTACCAAATATGCATATGATCGGTGCTCAAATGCAGTAACAGGCGGGTTTGGTCGGGCTCGGTCGGTCCGCGCAGTATGGTGATGCTAGTGCAAGGCAGGTCGACCAGGAAGGTCCGGCACACTTTGAGTTATAGAAGCCGATGCGCAACGGAAGTGTCGTATATGTATATGATGGGCCTAGATGCTTCCCGACTTTGTTCTTTCGATACTGCCTGCGGCTGTTGGTATCTATCCTAAGCAGGTAGTTACAGTGCCGAATCGTAGAAGGAGAAGGTCTAGCAATCCAATTTGGACGAGTAATCAACACTGTAAGATTTCACAATAACATTGTTAGTCTATAATCTAGCAATCGCGTAGCGAATATCAAAGAGCGTTGTCTGCTAGGTCACCATGTAGATCCATTGAATTGCTCAGGGGGAAGGAGATATGCCGCTTGCTCGTATAAGTCAAGATGACGAGACGATGTATAGTGGTATAACGGCACAGCGGCAAAGCGAGCTTAGCTGATTCCGTTCTGCGGGCTTGTCACAAATCGTCCGAACACCTAGGTTGGGGCCTTGTAGTGTAGTAGATAGATAGATGACGGATGCTCCTGATGATCCCGTTCGCTCTGCGGGACCTCCCCAATGCAACCCAGTTGTCGCGCGAGGAATGACGGGGAGTCCGCCACCAAGCCACGGTTCCCATCCTCATAACTGGTGAGCCGATACATGGAATGAATAGACTGATGTCTTCTACATGCCCTGTGAATGTGCTATGGTGCACATAACTGGCAGTTTGCCCATTTTGGGGATGAGCTGGTGATTAATGCAAACTGCATGGTATGCAGAATGGCCGAGTCCTAAGAAGCTTTTGCCGCGCATACGGAACCCAGAAATTAAAAATACATAGAAATAAAGAAAAAGAAAAAAAAAGTATCTACCAACCTGGTGGTTTCTGAATAGACGACTACTACCAAACGGCGAGCAAGGGTCTGGTGAAATCCCTCTGTGTGATCCGGATCGTTTGTGCTCAGATCTTGGAAGGACTGAATCTGGTTTTGTAGTGTTCGTGGAAGAAGGAAGGGATGATTGCTTGTATGGTATCTGTTCAAGCAGATACCTGGGTCGAGAATTATAAGGGAGCTACAGAGCACTCAGGGACTCTGCATGAAGAGCTACTGTAAGGAGGATGCGAGTGCAGCTTGGGGCACTTCGATTGGAGCTCTAGGTACTTGCTGCTTTGGGGAGATGCTGCCGCATGAAACAACCGATCCGAGAAAATAGTGAAAAAATCAAGGTCGGGTACAGGACACCACCAGTGACGTACAACAACGACCGATCGAAGAAGAATACTGTAACGAGCGCGAGTTGGAGAAGAGGTAAGAGTCAATAAACAGGTGATCCAGTCAGAGAGGAGCTCTCAACGTACGTAAAAAGAGAGAAGAACAGAACGGACCGGCTGGCTTGCTTGCTTGCTTGCTTTCCCAGGCAACGGAGCAGACAACGGGAAACAGGCATCGCGCGCGCTCGCGCAGTGAGTGGGATTGAACAGAGAACCGTTAGATAGGATGAGGCTTAGCCGCTTTGGGTACCTTACACCAGAAACGATGTCGACTTTTCCCCGTGCAGTCTAGCGCAAAATAAAGAAGATGACAGACTTGGGGTAGCAGAATCTGGAATGATCCACAATAGGACTAGCGTCAGGTTTCTATTTAGTACTAGTGCAGGATGCGGTCTCAAGGTCTGTATTCTGCACTAAGAGTCTCCAGTACGAGACCATGTCGCCTCGCGTGGCGCGAGATTTGAAACAAGCTAAGAGAGATAAGTAAGTCACTTCAACAGCATAGCAGAGTCAATAAGATCTTCTCCTTTTTTTCTTTTTCCTTCTGCGTCGCTATGCTATAGTAAAGCCTGTAAGAGGCATATAATTATATATGCGTAGACGGAAACGAATTGTGTGTATTACTGTACACAAAACAAGGTGGTAACGTAACCACGCCCTTCCTACTCTATATTCTGCCTTAGTGCAAAAGGGATGATGATCGATGACGGTTACCGGCTTGTACGAATGTGATGTGCAAGCTACCGATATGGGCCTATGGGTCATATGAACGCACTTCAAAGAATAGAATAAAATAATAGGTCGTCGACGCAAGGCATGTGCGTACACCTACCCATCTCCCATCATATCATGTCGCACAGCGTTGTTTTGATTCGTTGCGTGGCAGCAGCACCACCAATTGATCACTGTCGGCTAGTGCTGGCGACTAGTAACTATGTAGATTACCTGCCTACCCATTTCTGTCTAGGCGTGGCGATTCGATGCAAGGTACCTAACTGAAGGGTTAGAGACTGTTCGAATCTGGTCGGTCCTATCCCTTTCATTGGACCGGACCCCGTTGATTCCACCCAATTAGCGAACGTTAAGTACCGACAGCTTTTTTTGCCGGCATGTGTTCTGCACATACTGTAAGTTAGTTACTTGCGGTTTTTATAGTTTTTATTGAGCAAATACTTATCGTTGTACTTAGGCATCACTAATTTCAAGCTACCGGGTTGGTGGGATACGATATTGATTATAATTAGACCACAAGATGCGTTTGTGACGGGACGGCTAATGCTTTATACCAGTACGTAGAACCAGGACTTTCTAAGTCTCTCTCAATAATGATATCAGATGTACGACTAAGGGGATTTTCATAACATGAGGTAATAATATCGGCTTTTTACGGCAGGGAATAGATTTTAGATAGCACGCGTAACCCGCCAGTGCACGCCCGTCTATGTGCTCGTGGCCTTGCCTGTATTCTATAAATCTACATGACCCTAGCCAGAGTCGAGAGTCTTGGTGTATGACATCTTTATGCAGAGCGAGCCGAGATTCTTCTATGATAACCCCCCCAAAACCTTTCTATATTAACCCTCAAACACCTCATGCTGTAATTCAACACCAAAGTCCTTTGCCATGATGGCCATGCGTTTTTCTACCTCATCTTCCATGCCACCGCCCATGCCGAGCCACTGCCGAACCTTGAATGTATAGAACGCGATATCCGTCGCAAAAAGAACCGTCTTGAAAATAAAGTGTCGCCAGGCGTTTACTAAGCGCTCGTGCAGTGGCCGATCTGGATCTTGGAACAGACTAGCACTAGCCCAGTTTCCCATCATCTTGACGCGATTCACGGGGGATCCCATGAACTGGTTATTTCCCTGTACAATACGCATATTTCGACCGATAAAGATGAGCTCCTTGGGCCATTTGTCTTCGTCGGCAAGGACATCGCGAATGCCCTGCTTCATACGCTGCTGCATTTCATAGTGTCGCTCAGCCCGAGTCTTCCCGGAAAGCTCTTTGGTCAGCGTGTTCCTGGTAGAACCGTCACCGCCTTCGTAAGGGCGCATGAGTGTTGCGCTTGCGAATAGATCAGGCGCCTTGATACCCCACTGCTCCGAGATATGCGCGATCGTCTTGTTATCGAACGTCATAAGACTCTTCCAGAAGAGGGCGTACTGCTGTCTGAATTTAGGGGCCATGTAGACATAGAGGCCGTGGTCGATGAGGACAAGTTCGGGCTTGCCCGATGGCAGGCGGCGGATGAAGATGTTCCCCGGGTGCGGATCGCAGTGGACGACGCCCCATTTGAAGATCTGTGCCGAAAACAAGTCTACCATGGTGGTCATTACGTCTTTACCCGTAAGACCCAGGCCGCCTTTACCGTTGCGGCCTTTCCACTGTTCACGCTCGGGCTTCAGTTTCTCCTTCAATGGATTCTGCCGCAGTTCTCTCCGCGCCGCTTCCATATCTGCTGCATCAAAATTCAAGTTCGCGCCATGCACACCAGCTGACCCATTACCGTAGCCGCCAAGCCAGCGCCCTGTTGTCGCACTCTTATCCCAAAGCCGTACACCTTCTATCCATTCCGTAACCAACACTCGTTTCGTAGTGAACTCTGGATACACCTGGGGAATATACACCCTGCCCTTGAGAGCTGGTTCCGAATCGACTAGTTTGCGCATTACCTCCGAATTCCTGGCCTCGGACTCGAAGTCTGTCTCGAGCATCAGACGCTCGGTGATGAACGGCACGATAGAGTACATGGGAAGATCAAACCACCAAGTGTACACCCGCATGACAACCTTGAATGCCCACAGGTCCCAGCCAACCTGCTTCGCAATCTCTGGCTTCTGGATCTTAACAGCAACCTCCCTCCCGTCCGGCAATCGCGCCCAGTGGACCTGTGCGACACTCGCGCTAGCCCGAGCCCGTCGCTCCATAAGTCCTTTGCCCTCCTCGCCCGTGAAGCTCACGCCAAAGACCTCCTCAGCGCTCTTCCCGCCAAAGTCCTGGCGTATGACTTTCTCGACGTCCTTCCACGTATCCTGGGGCGCATCATCGAACATGCGGGCGAACATGCGCTGGAACTCGGGTGGCAGGACAGCGCTCTGCATGGCAATAGCCTGTCCAATCTTAAGATATAGCCCGCCATTCGCTCTCAGGAGTTCGAAAAGCCGCTCGGCACTGCGTCGGTGCAGGTCCTCGATCGTGCCTCCGACNAATCGGCTCGGGGCGGAAGTTCAGTTTGTA
>JAPESX010000763.1:0-14487 GCA_029590615.1 Nemania bipapillata | reverse complement strand
GGAGGAAGGGTGAGGGGAATACCTGGAGCAACGAGGGCTCCGTCAGGGTTCTGCCTGAATTGGTGGAGAATCCTTGAGAGTGATGGTGATAGACACATAGCCTAAAGCGGGTGTTGGGGGGGGTAGGAGGGGTCCAAACGTAGCGATGCGAAGAGGGAATTGGGGAACTAAGTAGTATTAGTAGCGGGAATTATACTGTTTCTTAGTTATTGATGCATTAGTACGATAATTCATGCGTGTAAGAATTATAGCTCATTTATTTTGTTACTCCCTACCGGAGACATTGTAACATGTTTCTCTCCGCATAGCCGGCTTGATAACAATCATGTAACTGCCGAGCACATGTAGCGGGATATCAAAATCCCTGTAAGGCGAACATCCATTTCTGTCTCATTGACGGGGAGTCAGTTAATCCAAGGACGGACACCTTGGACTGACTTGCTCACTGGATGGAATTTGGATACCAATTGTAAGAAAACGCAAGATAGATTCGTACTGAATTGGAGTGAGCAACATGGCGCATTTGGAAGCCCTCGCACCCGAAATATCTCTCTACCCCTATAGTAATGGTAGGAGGGTAGGTGATCGAGTCAAGTTCCCCGACACAGCAGCTTTCTCGTCTATGAACAAGACTTCACGGTTTGAAGGAGATATATTCAATTTGGAGGTTACCGGCGAAATCCCGCGCGATATCGACGGGACGTTCTATCGTGTACAGCCCGTAAGAATGCCTAATCTAGCGTCAAGAGAACGGTTTTGCTAAATCTAGAGGCTTAAGGATCATAGATTCCCGCCCTTATTTGAAGATGATATCCATTTTGTGAGTAAGAATCCATCTAGTTTGATACCCTATCGCTAATTGCTTGCCATGCAGAACGGAGATGGTAGGTAATCACTACGAGTCCGCAGGGGTGTAAGTATTTTTACTCAGCCGGTTTTCTAGGTAGTGTAACGGCCATTCGTATTTCCAATGGGCACGCGGACTTCAAGCAGCGTTATGTGCGGACGGATAAGTTCCTCGCCGAGGAAAAAGCCCGGAAGGCACTGTTCGGGCGGTATCGAAACCCATATACAGACAACGAGAGCGTGAAAGGCGTGATCCGAACGGTCTCAAACACGAACGTTACGTTCTGGCGAGGGATGCTGCTCGCGAGCAAGGAGGATGGGCCGCCGTTCGCAATGGACCCGGTGACGCTCGAGACAATTGGTCGTTACGACTTCGAAGGCCAGATCAGGACACCTACGTTTACCGCGCATCCCAAGTTCGACCCCGACACCGGTGAGATGCTGTGTTTCGCATATGAGACGGGCAGCAACGGCTCGGACTGCGGAGCCGACGTCGTGACTTGGACTATCAACGCTGATGGCATCAAAACCGAGGAGCTCTCTTTCACGGCCCCGTTTGCTGGCATGATCCACGACTGTGGTGTCTCGAAGAATTATATAGTTCTCCCACTGACGCCTATCAAAATGTCTCTTGATCGGTTGAAGAGGGGCGGCAATAAGTTTGCGTGGGACCCTAATGAGGATCAGGTATATGGCGTGGTTCCACGGCGAGGTGGCAAACCGGAGGATGTAATCTGGCTTCGGGCAGACAACGGTGAGCTATTAACCCGGATAGAAGGGAGGAACAAACCTGAACACATAGTCCTTCGGTTCTGACAGCTACTGTTCTAGGATTTCACGGTCATGTGGCTGGATGCTACGAGAACGAAGAAGGGAAGATCATCTTTGACCTGACTGTCGCCGACGGCAACGTCTTCTTTTGGTTTCCGCCCGACGGCGAGCCACCGGATTTCAATCAAAGAACTCGTCTAAGCAGTCCGACGTGTCGGTGGATATTCGACCCGAAAGCGAAGTCAGGCACGAGGGTCAAGCCGTTCTTGCAATGGACGACGAACGGCGAGTTCTCGCGGATCGACGACAGGGTGGTGACCAAGAAGTATAAGCACTTCTGGCAACTTCGCGTCGACCCCACGCAGCCGTACGACTTCGCTAAATGCGGACCGCCGGCAGGCGGCTTGTTTAATTGTATGGCTCATTATACGTGGGACACGGAAGATGAGGGTAAGATAGGGGAAGAGGATGTTGTGAGTAACCTCAAGACTTTGCGTCCTTCCCGGTAGTGGTAGTCTTACTGACCCCTGACCTTGAAGTGGTTCGCGGGACCGACTGCAACATACCAGGAACCGGTATTCATCCCCAGGGACGGCGGCGCTGAGGGCGAAGGTTACCTCGCAGCGCTCAAGAACAACCTCGACGAGCTAAGAAACGATGTCGTAATATGGGATGCGCAAAAGCTCTCGGCAGGCCCTCTCGCCACACTCCATCTGCCGCTCAAGCTTCGTCTTGGCTTCCATGGCAACTTTGTAAGTCACAGAGATATTGACGAGTGGCAGCAGCGCAGAGCCGGCGCATTGGGGCCGGTCAAAATTGCGGACGAGCCACTTCCATGGCAGACGAAGATCATGTCTGATAGCACCGGCGACAACCCGAAGGGAGAGGTGAACGGGTCGAAGTAGAAATTACGACGCAGTACAAAATTGAAGGTTGAGATAGATATGAAGTAGGCCTAGACGCGTGTGATGATGGGTTCCGAAACCTCACTTTGGATAGCAGGCAGGTTATTTAGTTGTGTTACGTGGGATAAGAACCCTTGTATTTACAGGCGATAACACTCAAGAAGCTTGGTCCTTTCGCAAATCAGAATCAGTGACACATAACCCAAAAACGCAAAATTGATAGATCGATGAATCAAAAATCAAGGAATCAAGGAATCAAAAGGACTAGCTTATAAACCATTACTATAGATTATTGCCGTACAAAGCAGTTACCATGGGCCACCGCCTCACGAACCATACTTAGCGATGGAAATAGCCGTTCTCAAAGTGTCCCATACACATCTTATAGGCGTAGGTGTTGAACGTTAGCTACAAAAGTTCATTATAGGTGCACTTTTGACCCACCCTTAGGCTACTAAACCGGACACTCCACCCAACGGGCAACAAACCAGCCCAATAGACGCCATTAGGACCACTTACGACAAAACCCCAAAATGTAAAAACGATGGATTGATCAGATCAAGGAATTAGGGGGATTGACACATAAATATTACCGTACAAAGCAATAAGTTAATTAAATTGATCAATCTATCGATTTTACGTTTTGGAGTTTTGTCGCAAGTGCTCCTAGTGGACCTCCATTATCGGGCATTGTAGCCAATGAGTTAGAAGAAGCTTGATGCCTTCACAATTTTTTGGATTATTCTTTCAGCCTGGTGGAACTCAGCTGGAACTAGCTAAGCCGTAATTTTAAGCGTGCTACCTAAGTAGTAGGTAGAGTAGGCCTAGTAGGTAACTGATAATGATGCCGAGCATGACGAAAGGGTGTATTAGGTATCTCACTCTTCCTACCTCAAAATACTAGCCTACGAATAGGTTATCTGCCGGCTATCTGTACAGACTTGCGAAGTAGACCGGCTAATCGAAGTCAATAGGAGAACATGACCCTTGAATGCACAACTATCATACAGGCTTATACCGCATGACAAGTTCTACTCCCATACATTGAACATGACTAGCAGAATCCAAACACCAAAGCTCACCTTCTCTTTGCCAACAATCTGTTTCTCACACAATTGTGTTGTGACTCATGTAGATATGTATATTGATGTGGATGAAGGCCGTGCTCACTCCTAAAACCTAAGAACATCAATATCATGCGAAGGAAATGGCAAGATCATTCCTGCATCTAGATGTGATGGCTTCCAGTCATAGATCTGTCGGAAGTAGATGGCCTGCCCACGTCCTTGTGGCCAGGCTATGGAGGGGTGGTGGAAATTTTGGCTCTACAGCCATTAGGAAGAGGTAATCATGATACCAGCTTAGTCCCATGGCGCTTATTTTCGAGGTATATTATGACGATTCTCAGATGCCCCAAGGCTAGATACCTACTTCCGACAGCTCCTCGAGCTAGTAGGATATTTGTGGCAGATACAGTACGGTCCTAGAGAGATAGCATTGTGTGGATCGTATCTTCACAAGCCAGTCAACCAGTATTCATAGGCTGACCAAATCCAGGGTATAACAGGTGCCTTATATCCTGCTTAGATAAGAATGCAAGTCGAGTAGATTGGGTCAGTATCTCGGTTATACATTCCTTAAAAAAAAGCTGCGGATTAGGGTAAGGGATGAGATCATTGATGAGCCGATCTCAGGCAACCTGAACCGATTCGCATTCGATGAGGGCGAGAGGAACATAGTCAATCTCTGAATTTCTCGGTCGTCTTTCCCTTCTTCCACGACGCGGTTGAGGTTTCCATCATCAAAAGCAATACCATGCCACAGAAGGACGCCAAGTTTTTGTGCCCGTTTCACAAGGGCAACACTCTTCGCATCTCGGAAAAGTTCTGGTATCAACAGCAGGAGGTGTCTCCAGAATAGATTTCTGAGGTGTGTAGCCTCAGGATAGTAGACGAAACAGCCGTTCAGGTTATCTTCGCCCAGGAGCTCTTCAAGTCCATACATCCCGATTCCAAAGGGCAACCATTCCGCCTCGGCCCAGTCTAACAAGCCACTCAGTTCACCAGTCTGCGGGTCAACCATGACGTTTGCCGCTAAAAAGTCACCGTGAGTAAAGACCCATGGTAAGGCCTCGATTTCGGAGATGTCGCCTAGGATGGAAGAGGCGATACGACGAAAGCTTGGAGGAAGCGAAGCGCTCATCAATTCCAAACGCGACGTAAGGCTTGAGCCTACTGTCCGCTTCTCGTCAATTAGCTCTTCGGGGCGTCTCGCGTTTCGCCAGCTCAGTGCCTGGATTGATGCAAAATCCCGAATTATCTGTTCCCTTGTCGATCGCTTGCTTGATACTGTTCGATAATCCGCAAGAGACACGCCCGATAGCTTCCTCATAGCAAACGCATGTAGGTCAGTCCCCTCCAGCTGTCCAAGATACTCGGTCTCTGGAGCTAAGTGCTTAAAGATATGGCAGGCAGTTCCCGTCATGCTAATATCTAACTTGTAGGCGGATGGCCGAAACTGGACGGCGGTCTCTTCACCAACGAACAGAGTGTATGAGCAGTAGCCCTGGAAGGGAGCTGGCTGGATAGAGCCTGGGTACCGCAGCTTGACGAAGGCATCGCAGTCGTCCTTCACAGTAGCTGGCAATTTGCAACGTTCAAAAAACGCCGTGGTAGAAACGCCTGAGTCTTCCGACGGAGTTGCCATTTTACCCTGGAACTTGGAAGCTTGGCCGCTAACTATATAGACGGTTGGTCACGGTGCATGGCAGAGAGCCACTAGGCAACTAAAAGCCGTTTGGTGACACCGGTGACACTTTATACTTTAGCATTCTAGGTTTAAGCCACCTATAGAGTTCAGGGCTCCTATGAGGGCGTAAGGCATGTGACGGAACGAGTGGATGAGGGGTACAGTCCGAGTTGATAAGCTCACCGAGCCATGGCCATTGCGCGTTTTGTGAGCGGTTGGCAGCCATCATGTGTTCAGTGCTTGGTATTCATACCACCTACTCATCCAAGTACAGGCGCCTACTTGCAGCCAACCCATCCTCGGCTAGTGAATCCCTGCTCCCACGCAAGCGGTGTTGCTGAGGGATTCGTACTAAGTATGTAAAAGGATGAGAATGCAATACCCATGTGGCGGTAGAGTTCGTCTGCTGCACGAACCGCTGGTCCCCGGCTATAGCGCGGCTTCAACTTGGGCGATTGGTCTCGGGATGTCCCAGCCCGTTTCCAAGCGTGGGGGTGGTAGGATTGGATGTGTAGTGTGCTGATACCGGTCAACCTTTCTATCAGTAAGTATTTATAATATGTACGCATATCTCTTTCATCCAATAGTCCATTAGAGGCTCTCCAATCCCAGATAAGACCTATTGATACAACGTGTTTCGCTGGCTTAGGATTCAATCAATGATAGGTATCCCCAGAATGATACACCTTGGCTTTACAGTACCCCGGTCTAGGCGAGTGCTTAGACCGAGGGTTAGCGTTAGTGGTGGATCATCTATAGCGGTCGCTTCTCTTGTGACTACCCACCTAGGCCTAATCTATAAGTACATACTGTAAGGGCTTATGCCCCTGTAGTGTTACAATTCAGCCGCTTGACCCGCTGCCTATCAGCCCCAAACTTGATAGTCTAGGAACAAGACTCGGATATAAAATAAGAGATACTATCCTCTACCACTTCGATAGACTTCGCATCGTAACTGTTTCTATGTAAATACAAAAACGCACTATTATATGTACAGATCCTCTACTTGCGTTTAATCTTTCCGGTGGTAGGTCATTTGGATCACCTCCATAGGTATTACCAACTTTTAAGTGTAATCAGATGGCTCTTATTGATTTAGCATTGCTTCTGCAGGCGACTATTTCATAAATATGCTTATGTGCTCACACTTGCGCCTTCGTGTCTTATCCCACAAAGAGGCAAAAGGCGTAGCCGAGTCACTACCGTACTTAGGTTTAAGAAACTGTATACATACATAGTCGATCTTTCCTACTTTTATAAAGGTTGAGGGAGGAGGAGGCTGCTTCCCTTCATGTTGGTTCTCAGTGGTCATAGGCCTTGCCTCAGGTGTCTACCTACCTACCTAGGTTGTTATAGATAAAGAGGTCTCTTTATGTTCGACCGTCTAGCCAAGTTAAACGGGCTAGGCCCATGACATGACGAACAGGCAATAATCCGCCTCAGGGTTGGATCCCTCTGGCTGTGTCGCCGACGTAACTCTGCATCTATAGGACCTATGTTCAGGACACTTTGAGGAAATAGCGATATTCTGGCAGCAATCATGCAACCATGTCTTTACCACAATCCAAAAAGCGTATCATCGTCTGCTGCGACGGTACATGGCAGAATTCGTAAGCGGTATCCTATTATAATTGAACTCAGACGCTTACGATTCTAGTGACAACGGGTACGTCAAATCGAATAGGAACAAACCGGTATCTGACCTACAAATTCCTTCCAACGTGACCCGTATCTCGAGATGCTTCAAGAGGAGCTGTTCCGATGGAGTAGTGAGTACTTCCCAGAGCAGTTTTCATCCTCCTTCAGTATCTTAAGGAGTACAAAAACTCTTTCTCAGACGAGAGCTTTGCTTATAAGTTGCCTATAACACCGATAGGCTTCTAGATTGGGGTGTTGTAATTAATCCTAAGTGTTACAGTTCCAGATTATATACTACCAATCCGGCGTAGGCTCGAGATCAGGTGTCCTAGACAGACTTTTTGGCGGTGCTTTTGGCATCGGTATATCAGAGGTTGGCCACGATTCAAGAGTTCTTGTGTAAAGATACTCACTCACGGTCGTTAGAACATCCGCGAAGCCTACGCATTCCTTTGCGCCAACTATGTTGACGGAGATGAGATCGTCCTCCTTGGCTTCAGCCGTGGCGCTTTTACGGCAAGGTCAATTGGGGGCATGATTTCTGATCTTGGATTACTTACACGCGAGGGAATGCAATTTTTCTACCCTATATTCAAAGATATGCAAAATTGGTCAAACGACCAATATGAAGATCTGTTCCCAACGATGCCCTTTACGAATAAACCAAAGGGCGAGAATGCAGCTGCCATTTACCGCGAACGACTGGTCGAGGTGAGAGTCGGTCCATTTAAAGCCATCGGTATTCTAACTTGAGTGTTAAAATCAGAAAAACTACACGCGAGCCAAAGAGGATAAAGGGCAAGGGGCGCTGATTCAAGTATTGGCTATCGGTATGATTGATTAGATATAGCGACGAGACGAATCTCTAATTGCAGAGCAGGGGTATGGGATACTGTTGGGTCTCTGGGTATCCCAGACATCGAGTTCCTATCAAGACTCGGCATTAAGCGATGCACACATGAATACGTCTTCCTTGGCTGTTATTTACTAAACTACAAGCTAACGAACCTCACGTACCAGTTCTACAACACACATCTCTCAACCAAGATCCAGCATGGCTTTCACGCTCTCGCCTTGGACGAGACAAGAGGCCCGTTCGCCCCAACTCTATGGGAGCGACGGTCACAAGAACAGAATACATCCGATCTTCGACAAGTCTGGTTCCCCGGAAGTCATGCCAATATTGGGGGCGGGTGGCCAGATCAGGGCATCGCTGACACCACGCTTGCATGTGCGTACTAATTATAATACTACTCTCTCAGCCTACCTTGCGTCACTCGTTAGTGAACAAGCTAACAGTTCAGAAGGGATGATGGACCAGCTCTCGTCAGTTGGCTGCGAGTTCCTACCCGATGCGCTTGAAAAGGCTTTCGAAGCCACTGTGAGGTACTACATAACTCGAGAACCAGAGAGTCCTGCGATCAAATGTAATACCGCATGTGGCGCCTGCTCACTCTGCGCTCCGCGGCGCCCAAAACATACACCATCAGCATGGGCTGCGAAACCTATCTATGAATCGAATAAACCGATCCGCCCATGGGGACTACACATCATCCGATCTGCAAACGGTTGTCTATACGAATCACTTGGAAGTATATCCCGTGCACCGGGTATGTACAAGAAGATCAACCCGAAAAACGGTCGTCCTTTACCGGAGTTTTTAGAAGACACAAATGAGCGGATTCATCCAAGCGTCAGGGTTCGCCTGGCTTATGAAGGTCTAGGCCTTAACGACTAGGAGGTTTGGGATTGTCCGTCTCTACTCAAGGTTAGATGCTTTTCTTGCTCTAGTATTCTAGGAGCACAAGAATCTCCATGCTAGTGGTATTGTGCTTCGAGGGTTCCCATACTTATGAAACCCCTCTCCGAAAGCGATGATTACTGACTTTGAGTGTGACAGTACTGGCGACCTCGACGTGTTACTGAGCACTTCTTCGACCCTGTCTCGCGAACAGCCGAATGGGGACCATCGCGTCCTAGTGGCCAAACTGGGACAGCAGCTGGCCCGTCGGGACAGCTAGAAAGCACGTCGACCGCAGCGGGCATCTCAGCAGAGAGCCTACAAATGCTAAGCCAGGACCCTTCGGAGCGGTGGGTGTGGGAATACGGTTAGTTCCCTAGAGTCTTCAATTCCACTTTTAGCATGTGCGAGAGCAATGAATTGCCTCAACCAGGCATTTGTTGCTTTTGCTACTCGTGAAGGCTACCGAAACCCTCAGTAATTTTTACGAAAATGGGGATTATTGACTTTAGTGATATAATAGTAGGACCGGAAAACACAGCGCCGATGGTGAGAATGATGGTGGAAGAGAACCTGGGGCCATTTGAACAGCAGCTGTTGGAGTTGGCAGCTGGTAAAGTGCATGTCTGTAAGTATGCGGAAAAGCAGGATGTGGACGAGTTCAAAGCCTTCCATCTTCGTAGTTTCAGGAAGATGATGCAGCGTTTGCACAAGAAGTGGCATTCTCAAGAAAAAAANGGCTACGAGAACAGCTGAGCAAACAAATGACGCATAGACAATCGACAACAGAAAAAAATTGAATCGGTAGGTTGTATAGATCAGTCTAGAATACTTAAGTCCTATCACTTTTTNCTTAGCGCCTCGTGAAGCATGCTCTAAGATGATGCATCTAAGTTGCTGGTTAGACCAGAGCCCAAGGTTAGATAACTTGTATCAAGTAAATGTGGATGCTAGGTAGATTAGATGTTATATGTTATTGGATATCATCACGTGAACTATTGTACCTAGTGTAAGCTGTTGAATTGGCTATTGATGTTTGTAGAGGTTATGGAGAAGAGACCTAGAAGGCACCGTGAGGGGTAGGTCTTATACACTGTTCCTCGTACTTACTACAGTAGTTGAAAAGAATGATTTGCTGTCTTAAACCTTCCAATATTTTTCGTCATCGATAAGCCCTTTGAATATGGGAACCGATACTTGCGTGACTTAGAAACACTACGTCAACCAGGCACGCCAACAATCTAATAGCGAAGATGCTGGCAATCCTACGCAAGGCGAGGTTGAAGGACAAGGAGCTGCGGGTTCTGATGCTGTAAGGCTGAGTAGCGCGTTGGGTGGTCTAGACTCATCTATGATACCTATCTCTATCTCTTCTTGGCTCACGAAATGACCCGATCGGCAGACTGACGACACTGGCGCTAGGGGTCTCGACAATGCGGGGAAGACGACGATTGTCAAGAAGATCATGAACGAGGATGTCAACACTGTCAGTCCGACGCTGGGATTTATCATCAAGACGATTGAGTTCGAGGGGTAAGAGAGTTTGCTCTACAAAGCCTCAGCCATTATTCCCCTACCGATTTTTCTCCTATCATCAATGTGTGGTAATCGGATGGATACCTGACTTTAATGAGTATTAATATAGGTACCAATTGAATATCTGTTAGTGCACACCCATCTAGGCATGCGATTTAATACAGGTGCAATTGATTGAGTGGTGGACGGGCGTCACTAATTCCAACGACAACAGGGGACGTGGGTGGTCAGAAGACGCTACGCTCGTACTGGCGTAATTACTTTGAGAAGACAGACGCCTTGATCTGGGTCGTGGATGCCACGGATCGGTTGCGCATCGATGACTGTCGAAAGGAATTGCACGAGTTATTGCAAGAGGAGGTAGGGAGTCACCTTATTCACATATTCCCTATCTACTAAGGAGTATCTACGTTGATGCATTGCTAACTATTCTTCGTGCTAAGCGACTCTTAGGCGCAACTCTCCTCATCTTCGCCAACAAGACCGATGTTCAGGGGTGCATGAGTGAGGCGGAGATCATGCAGGGTCTTCAACTCAAGGCCATTCGCTCGCACCAATGGCATGTTTTGAGATGCAGCGCTATGACGGGAGAGAATCTTAAAGAAGGACTTGCATGGGTGGTTGAAGATGCGAAGCTGAGGTTGTTTTTATATTAAAGTAATACAGTATCTAATCACACCGATTACCTATTTCCATTACCCGGAGTAGCCGGCGAGTCGGTCTTCCTGCAAGCTATCATTAAGACCAGGTACATGGATATTACTAGTAGAAGGGAAAAACAGGTGATTCTGCAAAACCTACCGGTGCCCGTGATAACGTAACACTACCCTGCGTGGTGGATGATCCCGTTTGTATCAATAGCTTTACATGAGTCAATCCAAGGTACTAAATAACATGTCAATATAGTTGAAGTTGTACCGTATGTACAGCCTAGGTAATGAATATCAAGACTATGTAAGTACCTAAGGTACCTACATAATTATATGTAGGTAAACGTAGCTTAAATAATCGAGCGAATTAATTAATACCTCTCAATTAATACTGTAGGACCGCCGGTTAGTGCACGGAAAGGATACCCACAAGATCCACTATCCGGTAGGGCCAGCCAAAGGAAGGCGACGTACTGTAGGGTCTGAGGGGTGTACAGCACAGTACAGTATGACAACCAAAGCAACAAGCAAAAATCTATGAGAGGTTCTGCTTCGTCTGATTCGTAGTTGCCTCATCAGCAACACAAACTTTCATGCGGCCTACCCACTTGGCCGATTCACCACCAGGTATACATTACTTTGCTCCCGTCTATCCATACTTCAAGGCTACATGCAGCATTGTACCTGAAGACAACGTCGGTACGGAACTAAGCACTTAGTTAAGCTCAAGTGTCGCGCGAAGCGTTGCCCTGTCATGCGCTCCCACCATAATCCTGTAAACAATACAATCCACCACCCTTCTTCTTCGCTGCCGCCGCCGCTGCTGCTGCCGCTCTCGTCCCGATGTCTGAGGACGTGTCCCGCTTTCTATCCCAAGTTAAAGAATTGGGAGAACGCCGAATCGAGGAGGATGAGGCTCGGTCGAGAGAACTGGAAGAGAAGATATTGCAGGATCGAAAAGAACGGCAAGCTCGTCGTCGTGGTAAGAGCCTCCCTCCTCGCTCTCCCTCCCTCTTCATTTTACACTTTTCGACACCAATCTATACTGTTCCGTAGGGCCATTGACGGCCATTGCTTTGTCCTCCCTCATTCGTAGGACTTGTGCGCGGCCCGAGTTAATTAGCTACTTCTCACCAACTCTCTCCCGGAATGGACGGTTGTACTTGATTGTACCTATTCCTCACCAGGCCTACATACTGGAGAGAAAACCTGTTGGGTTTTTTCATGCGTGTGTAGCTCAGCTGCTCTTATTACATGGCACGCACTCAGCTGCTGCGCTAAAGACGTTCCTCTCGCTCTTATTCCCAACCCGGAAACGCTAACATAAAGTTTCTCTTTTTCCCTAGAACGAGCCAGATCTATCTCACCGCAGAAGTCGTCACCAGCAAATACGCCGTCGCCCTCTCAGCCCAGCGAAAATCACCGTCCTGAGCGATTAGGTTTAGTCGTATCCCCTACTCTAAACCCTCCCTCCAGTCCTCACTCCCAATTTACGCCGAAGGCCGAGGAGGACAGTATGGTTGCCGACGAATCGGTCTCTACTTCTCCAATCAAGGAAACCACTTCGCCTTTAGATGCCGACACTAAGTCAAACCACCCCCCGTCCCCTACGCGAAGCGGAACGACCAGGGGTCTTTCCTGGCAGAGGCGGCCTAATTCGCAAGCTTCGGAACGCTCGCGAAGTAGGCCGCTCTCGGTAGTTGCCGCCGAGAATGCGACCCGTTCCTCCAATACTACCTCTGAACAGGACTCAGCCGCCGACAACCTGTCTAGAGACCAGATTGCTGCTTCTCTGTCTTCGAAGGACCCATCTTGGTTCCGCCAGACCGCCGATAGAGGCGCTAACTCTGCCGCCTATAGGCGAAACCAAGTCGAAGATACACAAACCGTAGACCTATCTTCCGCCCAAACTCAACTCCCGGGCATGTCACGTAGCACATCGGGCGAGTCTTTCAGAAACGGGGAGGCTTCTCTCCGGGGATCCCCGGCATTGCGAAGCACAGTCACTTCCCCTACCAACTTATCTGGTGCCCAAAAACTAGATCCGCCATCAATCACCACTCAATCAGAGGTCGATTCCACCGGAGAAGCGCGAGGTCCTCTCTCCCCACCCCTAGGTCGAACGTCACCTACAAGAACGGATAGACCTGTTTCGCCGACAAAAGGTATGGGGGGGTTTGTGCAGAGTGCCATGATGAAGCGATCCGAAAGCGTCAGCAAAAGATGGAATGTACAATCGCCTACAGGACTGCAGCGTGCAGACCCTGTCGCCTCAAACCGCAACAGCTATACCCCTACAGGCCGAACAACCGTGAGCTCCAAGATTAGACCAACAAGCGTCCTCGGCGATAGGTCCACGGAACTAGGAAGGCCCAATTCAAGCGATGGTAAAGAGGATTCTCTTGCATCAGCAGCCAGTTCTTCGCTCAAATTAGACACCGCGACATCTCCGGAACCACAAGATCAGGGGTCTGGCAGAGTCACACCCCCTGTTAGTCCCTCGAAAACCATGGATCCTCGCAGATGGAGTCCCCAAAAGTCTAGCTGGCTCGAATCCGCGTTGAACAAACCTGAATCCCCGAAACCGAAGTCTATTCAGCCTCCCCCTAATCAGCCCGCCTGGATGGCAGAACTGCAGAAGGCGAAGGCACAGAAAGCCAGCAATCCTGGAACTGAAAGCAGCAAGGGCCCAGCCATCTCGCACAAACATCAAGTTAGTATCGGTGGACTCCTGAGGTCCTCCGCGCCCGGTATGACCACGACACCGGTGGCACGGGGCGCCCTTCACAGCCCGTCTCCCTCAATAAGTAGCGTCAACACTCCTGTAGGCAACATAAAGCCCAGCGAACCCCGACCAACACCAGTGCCAAGCCTTGCGAAGCCTAAGCCTGAGCTTCCTGGCGAAAACAAGCAGGCCACACTGCCTTCTGTCAACAAAGTAAAACCTGCAACCCCACCGAAAAAGGATTTTCGGGCGAGTTTGAAACCCAGGGCGCCGCCAGCCACTGCGTCTACTAGTTCACAAGATATAGAGTTTAAAAACGTATTCGGAAATCTTCGGAAGGCTACAACAAATAACTATGTCGCACCTGATGAGCTGAAGGATAACATCACCAGAGGGAAGGCAGCACTCGCTGTGACCGGCGGTCCTCAAAAGTCAGAGCGGGTTGATGAGTTTAAAGAAGCAATTCTAACCAAGAAGAAAGAGTTCCAGACGGCGCAGTCGGAAGGAAGAAGTGTCACCCGGAATAAAAGTATATCGACTGATAATCCAGTACCTGAGGGTCTTTTGAGACGGGCCGAACTTGGTCGTTCCAATACCATCAAGCGAGATCCAGGGTCTTCCGATCTATCGGGAACAGACTCCCCAAAACCAAATAATTTCCCGCAGCGAGATCCTATACCAGGGAGCTTTGCAGGGAAATTCGAACGTTTTAGTACTTTGGAGAAACGTACTTCAGTTATAGCGGCACCAAACTCAAAAGTAGAAGGGCAAGGGATGTCAACAGAGATACCCAGCACGCGGAAGCTCCCTATCCCTAGACCACTCAGTGCCTCAGTAGACCAAACCCATGAGACCAATGGCCCAGCTCGCCTTCCAGGGAAGATTGGTGGGAGCGCATTAGCTAACCGATTTAACCCTGCTCTTGCT
>JAPESX010000762.1:0-14492 GCA_029590615.1 Nemania bipapillata | reverse complement strand
AAAAATAGAATTTGCATCAGACTGACCCGCGACAGTTGAACTGCAAGATCGCACTGCGTCCAGAGCAGCTGCAGTGGAGCAATGCTAAACACCTATAGTTAGAGCGGTATCAAAAAGTTGCCCAGAATAGATGCTCACCTCAAGAACAATTCGAAGTTTTGGGAACTTCTCGTTAAGCCTCTTCAACGTTGGCAGAAAGAGCTCCTCGAGTGAGACGTCGTCTTTTGGTACGGTTCCGGGGACCTCTCCGTGTAAGTTGAGCACGATATCGTGCTGCTCCATGGCCGCAAAGGTAGGGGCAAAGGTCTCGACGAAGTCACCGGCAACACCCGATTCCGAATTCGTAGTGACGCCTGTTTGGATATGAATACCGTGAGCGCCTCAGTAGGCAATAAAACACCTACCTTGGGGGTAGAGCTTGACCCCTGCAATGCCGGCCTTTGCGGCTTCGGCGATTACATCAGGAGTAACAGAAGGGTGAAGCTAATCATTATCAGTAGACAATATCTATTGCACGAGAGCGGACGCCGCACGTAGAGCGACATCAAATAATTGACTTCGGGCTCAATAGCTTGTAGACGGGACTTGTATTCCAAAGCCGCAGTCACGCTTGTAACGGGGGGTTGGAGGTTTGGCTATTGTTAGGAAGAATTAGCCCACTTGTCCAGTAGTATATTAGAAGAATGATCTGGTCTTCCATACCATGACAAACACGGTATCTACTCCTCCTCTTCGAATATAGGGTACCACCAGGCCCATGACCTACACGACCGAGTCAGTCCATCTTAAGCCAATTCGTAAGACGCAAGACAGACCTGGTCCTGTCGCAAGTGGACATGCATGTCCGCCGTTGGCGGTAATTCGAGCCGGTGTACATCCTGGAGCCTCATTTTTATGGTTAGTCAAGAAATGCGTTCCTAGGGTTTCTACCTAGCAGATCAAAAAGTTTATTCCAGTCAAATTAAAGGCAGATTGATCGTGTTACTTCGTTCTAAGGGATGCTTCTAGTTATCTACCCCACCATCTACTGGTATGTACCTATCAATCTAAGTACCTAACGTTAGGGGATCTAGATAGCTGATAGGTAAAGAGGAGGGGCAGTAAAAGGTTTGCAATTTGGCACGTGATTCAGCGGCCAGCCTCTCTACCTAGAACTTACTTTTCTTGCTGGCGCCTCATTTTCTAGAACTCAGTTAAAGACACGTCAATAGATAATGTTGATTCACATATTCTAGCTCTATGATATCCTCTTGCAGTTCGTTGATATTTAATTAAAATTCTTTTTTTCCCCAGGTTTCACAGTCCCAAGGGAGTCTTCTCTTCGCGTATTTAAGAACCTAATATTATATAGTATTAATCTTCGAGTTTACTGCTGCCTATATTTTGAGCAACTGTCTAACAGCACTGTACTCATGATTAATGAAAACGCGAATGGGTAGCTTAAAAAATACGCCCGAGAAGCTTCTAACGTCGATTTATCGGTAGCTGTCTGATCTATATTAGATTGGGGTCGTGTAATAGATCGCTAGACTTGATTACGAGGAATACATGGGACAGGCTCGCATACTCATCCATACTAATGCGAGGAAATCTACCCTCCAGGACAATCAGAAGAACTATTCTCACTGCTATTACTGTCTAGATGAGGACCCTAGCTAGACCTTTGTTAGATCCAGCTTATGATTTGGCATCAGGTCAATTTATAGCTAGCACTATAATTACCTACCTACCAGCCTAAGGTTTTCTGAGACCATTCTTAGATGGCGGCAATTATTATATAGGGCTTCAATGTAGAAAATCAGTAAATATCGTGAGACAGGACTGCCAATGCAACGCTAGACACAAAGATAGGATTTTAGTAGCTGAAATTCATGAGGTGTACGTTTAATTACAAGTTACAACATGGTTAGACCAGACTCGTTGCCTGGTGTGTACCTATGGTTGTAGCGTTTTTTAATAACTCGGTAGCATAGTTTGCATCGTAACGCAACTATAGCAGTGGATAGTTGATTCGGTACTAACCTTATGTTCGTCCTTACCTTGTTATCACGAGAGCTATGTCTCGTAGTCTTAATAACACCGAAATAAGTGTAAATCTGGAGGGGGGAGAAGGGGGGAATAAAACCAGTCTAAAATCAAGAATATTTCAATAAAAATAAAAATAAAAATACCGATACGAATAATAATGAAGAAGATGAAAGAATGTATGCGTAATAAGGTAATCGGGCTGGACTGTACTATTGCGAGCTTAAATGGTAAATTACTGGCATACCTGGTTCAAATAGAGGCAGGCAGTATCTACGATGCTAGCGAAGTTCAAAAATTCAGGGACATCTAAGAAAAGGCGTGGATATCTAGCAATGTACAATCTAAAAAAGGGATCAAAATAATACATAATATCCAAGTGCCGTTATATACGATAACCGGAACTAGTAGTTGAGGTGCATGTTAACTAATGATATTTCGAGTAATGCAGTAATAATCAACACCCTTTCTGTGACACTTAGAAATATGGCTGTCGTGTGGAACAATCATAATCGCGTTCTCCCCTGAAATGCTTCAGCGTTCTAAAACACGTCGATAAGAAGAAAATGAAAAAAAATCTAGCATTGCAATCGCGAAAATATAAATACTCCCTCTCGATCGGGGAATCGAACCCCGGCCACCTGCGATTTGTTCTTAAGACTTATCACCGCCAAATGACAAGCAGGTATCCTTACCACTAGACCAATCGAGACTTGGATATATTCTAGCCATGAGTTTCGTACGAGAAATTGAGGCTCTTGTTCCAAAACTTGGAGGAAACCGGAATAACAGATGGTGTAAGGAAGAAACAGAAAAAAAAAGAAACTTTAGACAGGTGGATTGCCGAGTCTCTGTCGCCAGTGAGTTACGTTTACATTTGACAAAAAAAAATTCACAACTGCTCTAGCCTGTTAGGCTCTATCACCTTCGAAAATAAGAGAGCCCTCTAGATTTTGACGCTGACGAGCTACGAGAGGAGCAGTACATACCACAGAGTCACGGATAGTCAGAGGGTTAAAATCAGGGGTTTCAAGGTGCGCTCCTATCCGGAAGTACGAGACCGCGAACGCCGCCGCCTTCAGCAGCCTCACTCCCTCTGGTTGCTAAGGTTGAATTACAGCGACTGATTGCTGACTGGCGGGAGGGCTCGGCGGCTACGAGGAAATTTAAAGAAGTGGCGAAGGAAACAGCGCGCCCCTTCCTCCCCTTCGACCTACTTTAGAGCAAGCACGAAAGCGGCAGGCCTCTAAATGGGACATCGAGCAGCAGGAATACGAACGAGGTCCTCTGCAAAGAGCGATCTCTCCGCTGAAGTAGTTCGCCGAGTCTCGGCGAGAAACAAACGGGAATATTAGATTGAAAGAACATACGAATACCATGATGTTAGCGATTTTAGTGACGATGCTGGCAATTTAGTTATAGTTGCAGTGCACGGCACGAAGTCCACGTTCGGCTCAGATATGGGGTCGTTGATGAAGATGATAGAAGCAAGAAGACGCTGCGTAGGGTTGATTATAATCTCCCTGAACGCCATAACAAGCGGTAAGATGGAGCGCGTTACGCGCCGATGTCTCCACTGAGTGTACTAGATTTTTGATAACAATATAGCAAAATTTCCCTCAAGGTAAATGCTTCGCCTCTTTAGTTGCCCTTTTATGATTTATTACCTAGTGTGAACCCCTCTGGAAACTCGACCTGTCCTAACCTCTGAACGATATCTATCGAGTTCACAATAGCTTCTGATCTACCACCCTCACTTTCGTTACATCTAGAATCCTGAATATCCTTCTTTGCCCTTTTGTACTCTTGAATGCGCATCGTGGCCAATTTACCCGGTCTTCTGCGGTCCGTCGGACACCGGAGGAGAGGTACCTTGATGATAGCAGCAAAGACGTCGAATACCTTATCCACGGGCACCTTATGTCTTTTCGCAACCTCTTCGAATGGGAACCTTTCTTGGCATGTCTCGGCTACGTCAACTATCAAATTAGGTGACGGTTTCCGATATGTAGGTTGGATGAGCGACGTAGGTGGCTTTATACTTGGGGTTGTCCTGGGACTGGCCTGTATACTCTTTAGCTGGGCTGTTTGTGACGATTCTACCTTCCTCCTTTGTTCAGATTCGGAGAGTGACTGTTTATCTTTCTTGCTTGCCTTTTCCGGCCGAGGAGCCACTCGTGGTGATAGGGGCGGCTGAGGTTGCGGGTGAGGCGGTAGAGGCATGAAGGGGCTGTTGCTAATTGGCATCATCACCGATGCAAAGTGCGGCCCAAATTGGGGCGCATTGCCGTTATGAATGGCCGCCATCGGAGGGTGCAGGTATTGACCGTAAGAAGAGTGATAATGTAACTGCGGCATCTGGTGGGAGAGAGACGGCTTCACTACTGGTAAGTCCTGTGGGCGTGAAAATTGAGCCGGATGCCTAAGTCGGGAACAAACCTGACAAGGCTGTTTCTGAGTCGATGTATTCTGGTGCTGGGGATTTTCAGATGGAACTAGGCTACTTCCTAGGCAAGGTGATGCATGATGGGAGGGCTCGGGACAAGGCAAAGGACAGGGAGGAGGCATTTCCGTGCTCTCCGAACCAACTCTCCCACTCCAACTGGGAGAAATTGAGATAGCATGACGCTTTAGATTGACTGGTGTTTCTGAAGCCTTGCTTTGACCGGTATCAAGTCTCGTTTCTAAGCCTGTCGCCGTTACTAGCTTCTCGGCTTTGCTACTGATATGATTCGGGCGTGAGTAGAGTGCTGAGTAAGTCGAGGGTTTTACGAAGCTGGATGCTGCCCTAGGCGCATGTTGATTATTTTGAACGCTGGATATTGCTGGAGAGACTGTTGATGGTAGCTGTTTCGGTGAGAGCTCAGGCGGACTCGGCGGCCGAGGCTTACAAAACGGCTGGTTAAGCACGAAATTCTCTAGCACCGGCATAGACACGCCTCGTAGGGCGTAGGTAAGTTCCAATGCGTGGATGTCGGATGGCAGTCCCACCATTCCTGTACTCAGTCTTCTCTCTGTATCCTTCAAGTCACTACCTAGCGTTTCCATTCCTATTATCGGAATATGGGGAGCAGTAGTAGTAAAAGGAATGACTGGTTGCTGAGACATCGGTAGTCCCGGGTGCTTCCCACTGACTCTGCGCCTCTTCACGGGCTTCTCAGAGATGAACTGGATATCGTCATCGTCCTCGCCCTCTTCCTCGCTGCCAGGTCTTTTAGATGGGATCGCATCATCGGTGGGCAGACGTGGATAAGTATGGCCGCGATCTTGCCCAAATGATAGACCTAGGGCGACCTGAGCTGAGGATCGTGTGGGGAAATAGGCTGGCATCATATTACTGGCTCACATTGAGATAGCAACAATGATATTCCAGTAAGGCCGATGTGATAAGTTGGACATAGGCAATAATACTGTTTGGTTATGAGAGGCAGATAAAATATCTAGGTTATTTTTGTGTTAGCAAACTAAGCTCATGAAAGGCTCAGGGCCGAAAGAGAGCCCAAGCTAGTCATAAAAGCTGGATCAAAAGTAACAAGGCTCTTATATTTGATGTGCATATCAGACTCAGTACCAATTCACACAAACTAACACCACTCTTGCAAATGTTCTTTTTTTCGAATGGATATGCTCAAGGAGTGCAGATAACAGCTGCTGTGATTGTTGGATAGCATAAGACTCTCTTGGTATTCATATCCCCGATTGAGTAAGATGGCTACGAAATGAAAAGAAAGAAAAAAATAAAGAGAGGAAATTCTAGACCATCACTCAAGGGCTCCTTAGAGAATGAGTATAAATACGCTGCATATATGTTTGTATCTAAGGCAGTATGGCTATAAGAGAGAGTGTCAAACTGTCCATAACAAGGGAACGCCCATCACATGAAAAGAACTGTACGTACGTTATGTATTCTGTACCCACCTACGTCTACGTACCTTATGTACCCACCTAAGTATAATGAACGCTACTTCTATGTATGTATGTACCGAGACCCCACATAGATGCCTACACCAGCGGGGCAGCGCCCCACTCAAGTTGTCAGCTCCAACACTAACCACCAAACTGCACCATCACTTGAGTAGATGGGTTCCTCAGATAGAGCATCTACTATAGTAATTCCGGAGGGAAAAAGAAATACTGGTTTAACTCTTTGCTTTCGGCTGTATACAGCCCCAGATCTGCATTGGCATTGAAAACATGGAGATGGCTACAATAAACCCGCTCCTATCAGCGCAGAAGACCTCCGACTCTAGTCTACAGCCGGTTCTGCATCCTTTGGTCCTCCTCACCATCTCCGACTACATCACGCGTCACACCCTCCGAGGACAGTCCGGCCCTGTCGTTGGTGCATTGCTAGGGCAGCAGAATGGCCGCGAAGTCACTATAGAGCATGCCTTTGAATGTGCCATAATTATGGAGGGTGACAAGGTTATACTAGATGATGCCTGGTTTACTCAGCGGTTAGACCAGAGTGTGTTCTGCTAGGTCCTATTTTCAGAGCCTGATGTAGACGTATTACTGACGATGGGTTCTTAGTGAAAACCATACATAGTTCTCCCCAGCTAGACCTTGTTGGCTGGTACACACTGTTTCCAAGGAGCGGCCCGACCCCAGCGATCCTCGCCATTCATAGCTCGCTTTTGTCGAAGTATAACGAATCCTGTCTTCTGCTTGGTTTCCATTCAGAGGAGTCGGTTAAACATGACGCGGGTAGTCGGCTACCCCTAACTATCTATGAGTCTAACTATGAGGCTGAAGAGCATAAGAATGAGCAAGGGGAAGATAAGGAGATGCGAGACGAAGAACCCCCGCTTCACCTCAAGTTCCGCGAACTGCCATATTCTGTAGAAACAGGCGAGGCTGAAATGATCAGCATGGATTTCGTTGCGAGGGGCGCTGGTAACGCAACCGCTGTCGAATCGCGAGAGCAGAAGACGGTAATGCCAGGAAATACAGACGACCCCAAGGGCAAGCGAAAGATGGAGGCTATGGAGACGGCAGCAGATGATTCAAGTCCTACGAAAGGCGACGAGCACGTCCTCTCGCGAGAGGACGAAGAAATGATTGCAGCCATAACGGCGAAGGCAAACTCCATTAAGATGTTACAGTCCCGCATCAAGCTTCTAGCCACCTACCTCGAACGATTACCCCCATCCCAGCTGACTAGCGGTGAGGCCACTATGGCCCATATTGAGGGCGATCCAACTACACCTTCCCATACTATACTTCGGTCTATCCAAGCTCTTGTGAGCAGACTATCACTAGTGGTTCCCTCGGCGACTGAGGTGTATGAACAGGAGATGCTCAGCGAGGCGAATGATGTACATTTGATGGGGTTGCTCAACGATGCACTGCATAGCATCGTCGATATTCGGGGCCTCGGCAAGAAATACAATATCGTGGAGACGACTAGAAGCCAGAATAAGAAGCATGCAGATGACAAGATTCTAGGATCCCGGTTTGCCGAGGTATAGAAACCAACGGTTCGAGAAAGTGTCATTCCGCAGAAAAGAAAAAGAGGATAGAAGATGATTGAAAAATTGCATTTGTGTGGCGAAGGGGGGCGTTTTGTTCGGCAGCTAGGAGGAGCTGCTTGGGACAGTCACTGGATTCACTTAGAGACTAGGCTGAGCTCTGGGTATTGCCTATGCATTACTACCAGCCATGATAGATGATGGCCTTTGATAATTGGTAGGCAGGAATACAATCGTAAGAATCCCTAGACTTAAGCTCTAAGTGCCTATGTAACTTTTATCGAAGACTAGACTAACGGAGACATATTATGGCTCGATGAGCAGCCCCGATACAAAGCGTGACGCGTGGACTTGTAAGTCATACTAAACTTGTTACCATCCCGATAACGTGTATCTAATTTAATTCGTCGGCGCGCTAGTTCTAAGAGGAAGAGGAAACGAAACTCCGTATGAGCACGCAGAATAAATTAAACGAAATATCCTCGGTTGTCGCTGTCAAAATTAGACTCGCCCGAGCGCATAGTTCTTCCCACACCCCGGCAGATACGAAGAAAAGAAAGAAAAGGGGATAATTCGCAGTAATGAGTACCGTTAGATCAGAGGCGTGCTTCCTAACACCTGATATCTAGATCCAGGGCTTTCTAGAAGTCAATAATGACCTTGAGTACAAGGTTCCCGTTATCATCCTCAGTCCTGCTAGCCAATTCGAAGGCGTCCTTGGCCGCGGACAGGCCCTTGAACCGATGAGTCACCATATTGTCGAGGCTAGGCAGTATGAATCTAGACCCGCCACTGCTGTGAGGGGAGAGTAGCCGAATTCCCGTTGCATAGGTATTCGCGTAGCGGAAGATGCCGAGAATGTCAATTTCCTTGAGGTGTGCTACTGACAAGGGTACTGTTTGAATAGGAGTTCCCATGCCGACCATGATGACCTTACCTCCGGGACGAGTAGCGTATAAACACGTCTGCATACAGGCCTCTTTCCCTGTACACTCAAAGGCAATATCAACGCCATCGCCTTCGTCTCCACCCTGGAGCCCGGGCGGCGGCTGGGAGATAGATAGGATGCATGCTGACACGCGCCTAGCGTGCTCTAACTGCCCCTGATATGAATTAGAAATGCTACTGCTGGGCGTCATAGACCCTGGCTCTGAAGATGTGGAAACCGTTGAGTTGCTGGAGATAGATACACTGCTCGGAGAGAGGTGCAACGACGGAGAAACAACAAATCCATGAGTTGCGAAGCCGTGCTTGATGGCGTAATTCACCCGGCCAGCATCGACGTCAGCGATAGTGACTGATGTGCAACCTGACTGGAGTGCCATGGCTGCTGTCAGAAGGCCGACAGTTCCAGCTCCCATAACAAGTGCCGTAGACCCAGGGGATGGGTTGGCACGATTCACGGCATGAATGCCTACGGATAGGGGCTCTAGTAAGGCTGCGGCCTCAAAAGAGACATGGTCAGGGAGTCTTTTTCTTTTTTTTTTAAGATCAGTATCTTAATTTGAAAGTCAGACACCTAAAGTTGGAATTAAACATACCTGTGACACCAGACAGCCGGATGATTGATTCTTTCTTGTAAAGTACCCTGAAAGTGAGGCACGCTCTTGGCACTGCTCCTGAAGCGCATCTTCTTGCACAAGTTATACCTGCCTTGCCTGCAGATGCTGCACTGGTCGCAGGGGACGCCAACTTCTAGGGCAACCCTGTCCCCGATCTTGAAGCCGGTCACTTGGGGACCAATCGCGACAACGGTGCCAGACGACTCATGGCCCAGGCAGAGTGGTTCGCAGGCGCAAAGGTCTCCATTCGCGAATTTCTTGTAATACGAAACATCTGAGCCGCAGATTCCAGTTGATCTAATAGAGATCTGAAGCTCGCCGTCGCCAGGTCGTTCGATGTTCCGTGTCTCCTGTCATCGCAATATTAGTTAGAACGGGATAATGGGGTATACAAAACCCCGTATGAGATAAACCCCAAATTCCGTGTGTAACAGGAAAGCAACAATAGAGACAATCTCACCAATCGCAGATCTTTCGGCCCATGTAGCACCGAGGCACTAATCGCCTGAGGCCATTTCTTCTGGATGGGTAGCTGCGTTGGCGCAACCTCGGTGGTAGCAGAGGGTGCCATTTCGATGACAACGTGGGATGTCGCTTGTGGGAGAGGCTCCTCGAAACAAGCCTAGGCGAATACTTTATCTTGAAATTGAATCTCGAATATAGATCCAACTACCATTCTAGGATCGAATACAAGATAGAGAAAATATACTATAGAAAAGGCAGCTCAGTAGATCAAGGGCCCCGAGCATATATATATTAGACTCCTCTCCGTTCGTATAGTAGATAGGAGAAGGGGGAGAGAAAAAAAATTCTACTGCTTCGGGGAAAGGTCTTAGAATGCGCCTACGCTGAGAAAACGTTGGCCCTCCCTTGTACTAGAATGTCAGGATGGGCAGAAATACGTATCTCTTGAAGGGGATATCCGGCAGCCTTGGATAATCCCATACCCCGAACGTCGTGCACTGCCAGAGAGTCTCCATCAGCCCACCATGTTAAGCCTGATATCCCGATACTAGTGGATTGTCCCAGAATGGGATATGAGATATGAGATATGAGATCCGTGAATGTAAATGTGTTGGTGCTGCTATCGGTCTACGTTCCTTTTCAATAATTGGGGTGAGAGCAACGACGCAGATCTGCCGCAGTGGCGTCGAGAGATAACTCGATTTCGTCCCTGTTCTGCCCATGTTATTCTATAGCCCATACTCGCACATGCATACACTTGCAGTTTGTAGTACGGGTATGTACAGTCGTAGCTGCTGTCGAGTTCGGGTAGATCTGCAACCGATCTTATCGTACATCTAGGGAAAAGAGCAACGCTACACAATAGGCAAGGTACCTGGATACTATACCACCTCGGTCCTAGGTCCTAGGTCCTTACCTCCTGGAACTCTCTATCTAGAGAATGTTGTATATAGTGGGTCACACTGCACTGACAATGGATTGTTGTACCCTGGTGGTCTAGACTCTACAGAATACAGCACTACATGTCTACCCTACCTGTTAGCAAGTCGCCTTCTAATTAGGTTATGTAGGTATTGTACCTCAAAGCACCTCTAGGAGCCTAGGTAGGTACATATATACCCTACCTAGTATTACACAGAGGCGAGGCCACGGAATAAAGCGCCAATTCCTACATAGGTAGTCGATAGTGATTGTTCGCTTTGGCCTCAACACTTCACCACCCATGTATATACATGTAGGACGGCGTACCGGATCACTCCGCTGCCAATTGGGGGGTAAAGCCAAATACCAGGTTAAAGGAGAAGTCAGCTTTGCTAACCGTTTATAGATATATTAATACATTATGGTCGCACCAATGCATGCTGTCTCCCTGCTCTTTACAGTACCTATCTCGCATATGACAAGGTGATATGCATAGGCATGGTATTCGACATACTGCGGGAGCGGACGACGGAGACAGGCCCCCAGTGAGGACAGTTTTGAGGATATACAGAATTGGTGCGCACGCAATAAAGGCTTCTTGTCCGCTCTTTGCATGCAGGCAAGGGGTGAATTTTTGTTGTTAAGAAAAGCCATCATCTCTCTCTGATCGCTCCGCCTAGAGCTATAGGGACGGTGGTAGAGAAACGGCGATATCTTGGTGAGGCCTCGCCCAAGGACATGGTCTGGACAACGGGTCAAGAACCTACAGAGAGAGAGAGAGTGAGTGCACTTCCCGTTATATGTACTCGCCAGTCGTATTGAGGTATAGAACCTCGCCGCTCTGTTTAGATATTAACCGATTTTATGGCGTCTTCTGGACGAGGGAAGTGGATAATATCCTATTTGGAAGCACAGTTGGCACATTTCTGTTAGCACCAGAAAGAAAGATGGCTTCATGTTGGGATGAACCTCGGTTTTCGCGCCGCTGTTCCAAGTCCAAGTTACCGAGCTCGCCTGTGTACACAGCAGGTAATGCAGCCAGGAAACTGCTGCCTGGCTCAGTAGCGGCTACCTCCCCGTTGCCTAGGTAGGTATGTTAGTTTCACTCTTCTCAGAAGGAACCTGGGCATACATAGGCCCCAACCCTAGGGTCCATGCCCTCAGCGTGGTCCAATTGTCTCTACTCGACAGCTGATAATGTCCAATCGGATGAAACCGACCACTATCTTCTATATGCGCAAATGTATACTATACCACCCCAATTATGCCACATATTTTAGAACTCGACCAACGGCTTATCTAGATGGTCTCACTCGTCTGCAGCTCAGAATGGTATCGGCATTGGCTTATAATTCCATTCGAGGACATCAAATCCAATTCGCATACCTAGGTAGTCTCTAATCCCGTCGAGTCTGATGGATCCGTGGCTTTGGATCGAATGCAAAGCCCTGGAGTTATTTTAGATCTCGCTCTAGCACTTGAACTGTTGACGCTTTATACATATATAGCTCGGATACTGTACCACTTAGCGAATGGAATGGCCGGGCTCAATAAGTATCCCCTCCTGCAGATGTCCCGTCCTCCATATCCATTTTCAAAGTAACTCTGCTCCGTCCCGACCGCCATGCCGGGTGAGGGGCTTAGATAGTTCTCGATTAACCACGCTGAGACTGAGCTCTGACTGCGTTTGAGTCACAATAGCGTGGCCAACGCTAGACTCTTACTGTCGGCAAACAAACTAAAACAAAACGACCGAGCAACGATACCCGGGCATCGGCCCGTTATGACTGTCTTATGCGGGTTCAAAGCACACGATTGGCTTCAGGCAGGGCCCGATAGTTTCTTATGATTAATGAGCTAGTTAGTCTAAAGGGGACAAAAACTAAGCAAGGTTGATTCGGTTCGTTGACCACAACCACGGCTCAACCTGAACGATACTAGATAGGCATCGATGAGGGTAACCAGGTTGGATACCTGTTTTCAAAGCAAACCCCCTAGACTAGAGAGCTATATCGACTCGTGGAGTTTTCTCATGCAGCCACTACGACTTACAAATATTTCTCTCTTCCAAACCGAGGTTACACCAAGATCCTAGATAGAACCACGCAAAGGCCTTGTAGAGATAAGGGAGGCAAGACGAAGCAGTTACTAGGGCTATATGCATGGCCCTTTCAACGACCTAGAATTCGGTATGGTGCATGTCTCGCCCGCCCCGCATGCATGAATACTACAGTATATGAGTCGCTTTAATTTTCTATGCTCTTGCTATGGGGGCACATGGAGACACCCACCAACACGAAACTGGGTTGAGAGACGAGTTGATACTTCGCCCTTGCGAGCCCCTTGCGAGCCTAAAGCTTGGGCGGTCATAGCCGAGTTAGGGAGAGATAGTAACCCTTGTTGCATATCCGATCGTCATTATCCCGCCATGGCATACGTACTTCATGAGCTTCTCTTAATGCATAGGTGTCCCAACTCGACAAGTTTTACACACGATCCAAAGGAGACCGGACCACACCATCTATGAAAGAACTTAACGAGATAAGACGATTCAATTGGTCCCTCCATCCACATGTAGCGGGATCGGGTTAGCATAGGCTCGGCTATGAGGTACCTTCGCATGCCTATATTGGACGGGAACACGACGACATGAAAATAAGAAGTGGAAGGGGTTGATTTCTTTTTTGGGGGGGAGGGGCGCAAGGGGATGTTGTCGATCCGCCCGATGTCGAGTAACCGAGAAATCACCTTCTCGCTTGTAATGGAGCTATCCGTGTTGACGCACGCAACACAGAATGTAATCCACGCAACATGAAAGGGACCGCTCCCGCGTCATCACCCCAGGTTGCAAGCGAGCAGAGACGAAGCCGCCACCAACACAAGAAAGCTCCGATGTTCGCTCTCCAGTAGATGTGACTATTCATAGGGGAATGGGCTAGTCGGACTATGATTCCACTGAGGCGACATCATTCGGCATTTGAATGCTCTCGCATCGTGTCGCCGCCGCCGCCGCCGCCGTTATTATCGTTTTCATGTAAGGTCTGATTCATTCATCGGCAGGCACTTCTCATAACATCCCCTTATGTGCTGGGCAGTTTACGAAAAAGGGCCGGCTCGGGGACTTAGAAGCGACAGAGATCCCTCGTGCCTACACGAACTTCATGTGCGTGTTATAGGATAATAGCGCCACATATATATTACATTGTAATAGCTTCGTGCCAGGTTGTCCTAGCCCGTCCCTAAATCAGCGTCAGACAGGAGCTCTAGGGAGTAAGTGCATAGCTAGTAGGTGATGGCATCCCGGAAGCCTATTACCAACCTTAGTATTAACATAGGAGTTCAATAGCCTATTCGGAGAGTCAGTGGAACCTAGGCCGGTCCATCAGCTTGAGATAGAGTAGTTCATAGATGGTTACTGATATTGTTCTAACGTTGTTTCCGTCTTCGCACCAATCCGGCTGCTGCATCGGATGCCTTCCTACCTGGTGAGTCTTACTGCTCCTTCGGAATATAGCCACGATTTGAAACTATTAGCAGACAATTTACACAAGACCTCTCTAAAGCAGGTAACAGGCCTAGATTAGTCTAGGCCGTGGATACTAAGTCGACAAATGTCGTTAGAATACCTTGAGGCGTGTTGCCAGTGCCATTTAGTGTCAAGACTTGTTCCCAAGAGCATTATTTGTTTTGTAGAGAAGGAGCTCTCAGCGCAGGCGGCAAGACACAGTAAGATTAGTACCATAAATGCAATATGTTCAATACATCTTTCCATGATAGGCGGCTAGGAATATGGCTCCAAGCTATACACACCACCTATAGGATTAGCGACAACCACTTTAACTATGCTCAAGCGTCCATAGTTCCTCGCTTTCTATAATTACTCGCGTTCCCTCATCTCTTCGCCTTCCCAGCCCCTTCAAAAATTAGGCTATCAAAACGTGCTAGTAGCAAGCCGACTCGCCGCATTCCTGGCATCCACACGGTCCTCATCATCCTCCTCCGGTAAGCCAGGCATGGGCGCTCCAGCATTCGCAGGGGACTTCACCCC